>WWET01004750.1:13560-41490 GCA_011038615.1 Limnodynastes dumerilii | reverse complement strand
CCCCCCACTGATTTATGCTCCTAAAGGCATTTATAAGTGCCATAGGCAACCTTAACTTCCCATGCATATTTTCCCTCTTAAGTAGGGGACGGACGTAGTAATCCATGCCCATTTAAATGTGTTCCCCCACCCACTTTACTTAAATCTTTTCATATCCTGCTCTGGCATGCTGTTTCCTTCTTAATTAATTACGTGTAGACAATAAGTAGGCATGTAATCAATATCCATCCCTATAATCAACATAGTTTGCGTAGTAAACTGCGCATACTACGCAAATCCAAAATATAAACACCTAAGAAGCTACAACTTCTTAGATGTGAATCAGAGCCATTGTGAATAAATACAAATAGCAACACCCCTGTGACTATTTTTTAAATTAGAAATTTACATATGTACAACGTTGTTGATGATTTTATTCCCACCTTTAGGGAGATAAGTCAGATAAGGAAAAGAGTAATCTACTGCCTCCTGACCTAAACAGTACTTTAAGATCTGATGCATTTTTTTGGACACAACCTTACTGTACAGGACAATGAACATATGCATCTCCTCTTCCCTCCAACAACACGCCATTTAGAAGCGATTGCAGCTTGAGTTGATTTAAGGTCTGAATGGATTACAAGCGTGTGCACTTCTATTCTGATCATGCTCAGTTAAATATCACACCAAGATACGTTAGGTGACCTGGCCTATGCTCACCTCTGGATTGGGCCCACTGTAAGCATCTGGTGGCATGAGCTACAGAGTACATGTGAATTCCTGGATATATAAATGAAAGAATTGCTCATACAAGAAGAGAGAGTGATGTTGTTTAGTTTGGAAGAGAATCTAGAAACGAGACAGTAGGTGAAACATTGCATTTGTGGATTTGCCTTAATATTTTTATCAGTGACACTAAGGACCTGATTCACACTTAAGAACGCAATAGGTTCCTAAATATACGCAACTAATAGCAATGAAACTCCCACGGCATGCCCCCGGTTTTCAGGTTCTTATGTGACTTACGAGTGCCATTTGGGACCCTTAACTGTAGTTTCGTATTTCAATGCGTAGGGCGGCTATTTAGGAACGCAAGTGCATAACCGCGCCTTTGTTGCGGGATTTTAATGCCTCCCTCCACCCATTTCTGCGTATCGTCCTATTTACTTATTCATAGAACTCCCATTTCTGCGTATGTTACTATGAACCTTGAGACTTTAAGTATGTAATTTACGAACTTAAGTCCAACATTAATAACGTAGAAAAGTTACTACGCACGTGCAGTCTATTAGTTCTTAAAAAACGCACCTAAAATCCGAAGCACAGAATTTGCAAACATAAGCCCAACGCAAATAGCGTATGAAAAAGTTACTACGCATGCGCATTTCATCCGTTCTTAAATATACGCACCTACAATCGGAAGCATTCTTAAGCGTGAATCAGGTCTTAACTGTTACCAATGGCTGGTTATAGTACGGAGTATCACAAGGTTTTCCACTGGTACTATCTACTGTAAAAGTAGAATAAATATTTAGAAAGCGGAATCCTAACGCTTAAAAAAATTTAATAAAAAATCAGCCGTTGCTTCTACTATTATTTAATAAAGCATGTAAAATGGAACAATAAAACCTATTGTTCACTAGGGTGTGTTTCATTTTTCTGAGAAATGCTGATGACCATAGTTTTAAATTATTAAATAAGTTAATTGCTCGTTTTCGTTTAAAATAGAACCATGGTTACTTAATGATCTCTCATGACTGCACCATGGACATGCAATTAACTGTAAATTGGACTAATTGATCTTTGTAGCATTGTGTGTTTATAATTAACCTCTTTGCTTCAGAAAATGTTAATTCTTTTAAATTAATCAATCAACCTTGTCTAAATTATTGCAAAAGTACAGTTTTGACTTCTTAATTGAATTAATAGTTCAATAACCTCCATCAGGCAGTTCACTAAAGCACTAACTAAAATGTTAGTGTATTTGAGTAAAAACTTATTTACATTACAGCACATTTTCTACTTTTACCACAATCGATATATATTGTGAATACAGATTCTAAATAAATAAATCAGTTGAAGGTGCAGAAGATATTCAGTAAACTGTTTTAAAGCTAGTTTTACAAGAATGGTTATTAATAAAAATAGTCTTATATTTTAACTAAGAAAGCAAAAATCTTGTGCTCACTTACACCTAAATAGTATCATTTGTTTAATGTCTACTTTTTGGTTATTTATTGCAAATTAGAGCACTTAGAGAAGAATACAAGTTTTAAGGATATATTTAAGACTGAGATCACAATTGTTCTGTGATTTTGTTGGCAATAATTCAAATTTCTTCAAGGTACACATATTTGTATTATGCAGACCTTGTTTTATTATACCTGGACTACTATAAGCTCCTCTTCATTTTTCTACCCCTCACCCATCTTGCTCCTCTCCAATCCATCCTCAATGCTGTCTCATCTATCTTTCATGATGCTCTACCTCAACCTTTCCTCTCTGTCAATCCCTGCACTGGCTTCCTTCAGGGAAATCTTTAAGCTACTTACTCTAAGCTTTAATGCTAACTCATTCATCACTGCACCCTATCTCTCCTCCCTAATAACCCTGCAATTTTCATTCCCCCCTTCCAATTAACTGAACTACCTCCCAACTAATCACCTTATCTTATGCCCATGTCCAAGATGTCTTCTATTCTGTACCACTATACTGGAAAGATCTCCCTTAATTGGTCAAGATTTCCCCCACTTTACAGGTTCAAGTGCTCCCTCTAAATACACTTGTTCAGGCTAGCCTACCCCTCCTCCATATAACTTCCACACCACTCAAGCTGTGCTAAATTTATACCTTTAGTTACCCTCCTCCACTGCTCACTCTCTATCTCGCTTTCTAATTCCTCCACTCTCCTCCTGTCTTCTATTAGTTTAGTTAGTCTTTGTGTATTCACCTCTTTTCCACTCCCCATCTCTGCCTACCTTCCCTTATTGCTCTCTTTGGGCCAGATTTACAAAGCAGTCATTTTTTTTTAAATCGCTGCTTATTTGGCAATTTTCCAAAGATGATTAAATCTCTATATTTACTAAAGGAAAATCTCCAAAAAATCACCCAAACTGCTGCCCCTTCTAAATCGCTGTTTTTACAATCGCCATTGCGATTTGGAAAAGGCAGAACATACAAATTGCTGTATTTACTATAAAGCAATTTGTAACATCTCTGCAAAGTCACCCAAAAGTCAGGCGAATAAAAAGAGGTGGGTGTGAGTCTCAATTGTGTTAAAATCGTCACCGACTTAAAAAAAAAAATCAAACTATTACAAAAAAACCCCACATCTTTATAACATAAAAATTTAAAACTGGCTTATGATTTAAACAAACACAGCCACGGCATGCACTTAACCCTTAACATGCTGCAGCATATAGTACTACAAGGCACAGCATGCCAATGTTTTGCAGAGCATGCTTTGCCTTATAGTACCATAAGCGGCAGCCTGCCAAGGGTTAATTGCATGCTGCCGCATACTATAATAAACCTATATATGGCCCCATTCCTAGAATATATATTAAACATGGCCCCCATTCCTAGAATAAATATTAAACATGGCCCCCGTTCCGAGAATAAATATTAAACATGACCCCAATCCTAGAATAAATATTAAACATGGCCCCCGTTCCAAGAGTGGCTTTACGTTACAGTACAGTATGTATAAAAGAAGAGGTTCTATGTCAGTGTCCTCACAATAAAGCCTTTTGTTTCCTTTTGATCTATTTAGATTACTTTCAGCCCTAAGGAGATCACTTAGTCATTGAACGTTACAGAAAATGCATGCAATGCATGATAATAATGTTATAATAAACATAAACAATTAACATGCTGTATATAAAAACAGGGTAGACCTCATCATACCTCTCTGGTGAGGAAAAGCAAAAGATAGGACCTTATAGATAGTTACCTTTTGTTCCTCTCCCCCTTTTCCCAGTTAGACCTACTATTAGTTAAGCTTTTGTAGAAGAAGAAGAAAAAGAAGAAGAAGAAGAAGAAGAAGAAGGCGACTTATAAAAACCTTATTGCGATCCAATGTGGCCATGCAGCAGTTGTGTGAGACAATGTTACACCATGACCAATGTCTAAAGGTATTCTTTAAACATATTGTGTAAACTGAAAAATATGATTTATCTGCAATTTGTTACATTTACTAAGATACCTCACAAATATTTTTTTTCTCTAACCAAACCCCAAAAATGTAAGCACCAAAACACCATTAAAACCACACCATGGTGCTGATGGTACTTTGGGGGAAAAAAACAAAACAGACAGGTTTCCCTACTAAAAGTTATTCCTTTATACCCTTCCCTTCTTTTACAACAGTAGTAGAAATTAATTTTTTTTATTATTTATTAACAGGTTTTTATATAGCATAATCAGATACTATAGTGCTTTACAGAGAATATTTTACATTTACATCAATCTCCATTGTCCCCATTGGAGCTACATACTGAGGTTCATAACACATACATACACACACAAACAGAAGGGTTAATTTATTCAGCAGCCAATTAACCTACCATGTTTTTTTGGGGGAGTGTGGGAGAAAACCAAAGCACCTAGAGAAAATGTTTACACACACAGGGAGTACATGTAAACTCCACACAGATAAAGCCTCCTCTGGGAATTAAACTCATGATCTTAGTGCTGTGAGACATAAGTGCTACTCACTGAGCCACTGTGCTGACTGTTATACCAAGTTTGTATCAAATTACCTTCAAATATCTTTATTTATTTATTCATTTTAATTTTCAGTCATCAGTGGTGTATCAGGTTATACAAAGAATCCATTAGAAAACACATTTTCTTATATGCTGTTTAAAAGTTTTCTATACTTACATAAAAGCATCACATTTAAGTCACATTCATTTCATTATTATTATTATTTTTTCTGTTATTTAAAAAAAATATAGAGATTTTTTCTAAGAAGCTTGGCTAAGTTTCCAGTTCAATAACTTCTACGATTTGTTCTAGAAACTAAAACTTTATTCATGCAGTCGAGATGCCTTGAATTTTCTCATTGACCTTATTCTTCTATTCTCAATAGCACTGAAAAAAATATTTTAAGCATCATAGTCTGTCACATACAAATGATTCAGTGCTAAAAGAAAGAAAATCTGAGAAGAATTCTTGTTACTCTTCTCTAAAAATGACTAACTTAAAAAATCTTATTGTAATAAACTTCTCTTCAATGGAGATATAATCAACTTTTCCACTGAAGATTGGTCTGATCATCAGATAAACTGATGAAAGTGGAAATAATCATTATTATTATCTATTAGTGAAAATGTTCAGAAATATTAATATTTTGGGATATTTGGATCAATTAAATCTTAATCCAACGATTGATTACTCAATTACAGTGCAATACAATGCTATATACTATATGAAAAATGTTCTTAAATACACAGGCACTTATCTAGATTTAAATATAATAAAAAATATTGTCATACACAGAGATACCTATTTCAAAATACAAATCTTCTCTCTTAAAGCACTTAGCCAATGCGGCCAAGCAGCATTCTCCTGTCGCTGGCACCCTTCTAGTGTAAATTGTTGGTTTGACCGAGTTGATTTTTATGAGTCTATGGATGATAAACTCTCCCCTGTCAATGAAAAATGGATAGATTATGTTGCTACGTAGTTCCCTTGGTTAGAATTTAAAGCAACCCTGGTCTACCTTAGTTACCTCTCATCACCACCCCTACCCGATGGATCATAATCTGCCTCTTATATACTTAAAATACAAACCTGCTCACAAGGTATCATTACATACATGTTTTTAACTACTAATTCTGTAGCCAAAGAGGATACCCCACCTCCCCCCTCCTACCCCTTTCTACTCCTTTTTCTCTTTCTCCTGTCCATGCTTATTTTCTTCTTTCTATTCCCTCATTTGGATATTACACCAAAAAGTTCATTGTTTTATACTTGTTTATCATTGTAAACTGTACTCCATGATACAGGAGCTGTTGAACTGAAAACTAGTGTGGTGCTCCTATTTCCTGTTAAAATGTAAACTTGCCTTTTGTCAGATATTTTTACCTTAATGCCAATACTTCTATCTATTTTGTTAATTTTGGTATAAATAAAGAATATTCAAACAATGCATCATTTCTTGCAATGATGCCCAAACCACAAGAGCAGTTAACCACAACAGATAAAACTGCCACCAAATTGACAAAGCTCTTTAACACAAACTTTTGAAGAAACCTTCCTCAGATCTTTCCTGCCCAAAGTGAGATCTTAGAGTAAGATATGTCATCATATGACATTGTTTATATAGGAACTATTTGGCTCGGAAACACTGTGATTGCCATTCTCCACCACTTATTGATTTGGAATATGGATGTGGATGGAGAAAAGGATCTGTTACAACAAAACAAACATTGCACAATTTATTTCCCTATTTTCTCATTGATTACAGAAGTATTTTCCCACCTATTTACTGATTGTGATTTCCAACCATATATATTATTATGTTCTAATAATTGGAAAATTTGGATTAGGTTCAATGCAGTTTTGCATTGAATGGTTTTGCAAACATTTGAGTCTGGATTGGTTCGTTTTTGGGAACAAACCTTTACTTTAAAAATACATTTTGTTAGTCCATCCTTTCATGATTCACTTGCAACACCCCTTTGAATGCAGGCATCTGACACATTGATTTATGTTATTGTCTGAATCAGTGCATCATTATCAAGCAGCATTAGCGCTCTCTGCAATGAACAACACTTTCCCAGTCACAGTTTTATAAAAATAAAAATTTAGCAATTAAATTTTAGTGATGTTACAATGTGAGACTCTGTATCACCCATTCATAACCAGTTACCTAACATATCTGATTAAAGAGAATTGTCCTTTGCACAAAGCTATTTAGAAAATGTTGTTTATTGCCATGAGATAGGCCAATTTATAGACATATCTTTGTGAATGTTTATAATAGAATTCAGATTGAGACAAATAGTATTTTAATTATAGTGGACCTTTAATTGTTATATCCATGTATATTTTGCTGTTTTCATTTATGCCATTAATTCTATTATGCACCTGATCACATGTCACTTAATTTACATTACAATCTGTAAAACCCAAGGTCAAGTTGTAAATCAATGTCACCATGACCTTTAACTTGACTGTTTTATAAACTATTATACTTTTTTTTACTTAATTGAAATCAGGCTGATTGATCTGGCACCATGTTCTGCTTTGCAGTCCAAACATTTCATCTTGCATAATACTATATACAGAATTATATACTGATTTATTGTGGATGTTAATATATCTCAAATTGAAACATTTTATAGGTAGATCCAAATCATAAATCAATAAATAAAATTCTAACTAAAATATTGTATTTCTCTTTTTAAAAGCCAAAGAACAACTAAGTGAGTCAAGGACAAAAGAAAATGCTTTTCTTATGTTAGAAAATCTTTATGGTCATCTTACAAGTGACTTAAGTCAATATTTTAATATGTGATCTAAACCTCCTATTTAAGTATGTGCTGGCACATAGTGTTATATATTGGATGGAGCACAAGACACAATTTAGATTCTTGTATTTTTATTGTGCTATGTGGAATACATCATTGCAATTTAAATGACACAGTTATGTGCAGTTCTGGATCTCACACAACTCAAGCCATATTTCCAAGTAAATTTGAACAACGCACACTGCATAAAGCTTTGCACACAGATCTGGATTGGGGCCAATGTCATCGTCTTTTCATCCCTAATGTAGATTCCAAAATTCAATATATTTTAATTTTGAAGCAGATAAATTGTATCACCTTAGCAAATCTAACTTTGTAAATGTTGGCATATACTGTATATCATTATGGGACTGATCCAGAATTTATGAGTAAGAGCAGAAAAAGTCTAAATGAAAACCTCAGCAATGCTATGGATTGCAGAGGAGGTAAATTTCAATTGTGCAAACAGAATTAAAGTTTAGAGGTGACATTTCCAAGCCCAATTCTTAATTACTTTTCTAAAATGAAAACTGTACAATATTTTGGTGCAATAAGCAAACCCCAAGTGAACCATCAACAACTAATCCCATCATCCAAATAATCCCATTATAGAAATAATAGTTTGAACACAATATATGCGGTTAAAAAAGGCAACGTGGCTTTATTAATTGGAAGTGATTTAAATTGTCTGGCTATAATTTTGGCTTAAGTCAAGATGTGCTGAGAGCAGGTAGAGACAAGAAGTGATCAAGTTAAACAAGTAGTGGACATTCAGCCCTTGTCCTTAGCTCCCACTATGGTCATAAACAAAGTTTCTTCGCCTGGCAGCAGAGGAGCAAGACTGGGACCCAACTGTGCAGCATGGTCTCCTTAAATGAACCCTAGAGGGATGTGCCTCCCATGACCAGAAACTTTACCCCTTCCCCATTGCTCCAATTAATTCCTAAGCCCTAACTGCTAGTGCCACAGCAAAGGACCTTCCAGTATCTCTGCCCAGTACCCAAAAGCTCCATTTGTGTCCCCAACAGGTCCCCTGTATTAAGATGCACATCGCTGTGTCGAAGAAGTGCCATCTAGTCTGTGTAGGGGGTGCTGGTTGTCACACTAATCAGGATAAAGTATGCACTTTCTTCTGGATTTTGCTATGTTGTTAATGTGGCAGGCATGATGGATCAGGTAAGATTGCAAGCAGTTAGTTTCTTTAAATCATTGCCTCCCCCCTACCTCGTGGCCTATTGTGGTGCTGCAAGTAAGTATTAAAATCAGGGTCGGTGCTAGGGTGTTCAGCGCCCCCCCACCCTCCTGCAAACTGTAATTTTACGCCCTTCTGTTTATAAATTTAACATTTAACACCAGTGACCATACTAGATTATTGTATCCATGTAAGCATCAGACAACACAATCTTGTAACCACAATAAAACAAAGCCTATCATAGTCACCACTATACAATACAGGCAGAATCCTAATCTTCGCTATACAATTCATTTCACACACTATTAAAATGTAGACTAGAATATGATGTATTCATGATGTTTTTTTGTTTTTCATATACATACATTACACTAGGAATGGAAGTCATCTGAATATTGTTACTGCACTTGCGCGGTACCAAAATTCCATGCATTAGAATGCTGCATTCCATGTGGAAATTGACTGTTTTGCATTCAATCTTACAGTAAGGTCTAAGGTCTAAGTTTAACCCTTATGTACAATGGAGATGTGCATGGATTAGTTAGGTGTTCTCCTGCAGATGGATTCACTCTTCGCATGTAGGAGAGCAATGGGAGTGCCCTGCTCTCCTATGTGCAGTTTTGTGATTCAATAATACTGTATGATAGCCGCCAATGCGGAATTTACAAGTAAATCAAGATAAGGCCCTTTGTCTTAGTCTCACCTATAATTAAATCAAGTGTTACTCTGTTGCATGGTTATTGCTAGAATTGTCAATTTGTATATTCTATAATGCTAGAACAAATTTAATTAACACATTTAATTTATTAGCAGGTGTCAGAATAAAAAGAAAGAGCTGTTCAACATTAGTTTTATACGATTTAGCTCATTTTAATACATTACATATAAGAAATAGTGAAAAGAAAATACAGTGCTGAAATCCAACTTACACAGAAAACAGAAGTATTTTGTGTAACCGAATTGTAGTCTCAGCAGGAGTGCAATAACTTTTAAGTCACCACAGACATGCCATTGGTTTTGTTCATATTTGATTTTGCTCAGCAGGTGTTTCATGTTCCCCTGTGTATCCTTCATAGCAGCAGTGGTGCTGATGGTAACTTGATGCTGTTGTGGAGTAGCACAGCTTTCAAGCTGACTTTAAAAGGATTTAATGAGCAGATACAAATCCTCTACTTTATACTTGTAACCAAGTGCTTGCAGAACAGACTGGACATCATGGCAAAAGACAAGTGCATGTTTTAGGGCAAAAAAATCTTTAAAGTCACTATATCTCTGTAGGAAAAAATATATAGTCATTGAGAAGGAAATTCCATCCCTTCAGTCTGGAGCATAAAAGTTCTGCTTGCCTTTTAGATATGTTCAAATCTCAGGCAAAGTCATTGAAGTCATCTTGTGTAATTAAATGTGGTTTAGGAGAAGAGCAAGGAGATTCAAAGGTTGGGTCAAGACTTGTCTGATCCTTACAATGTACCACACTATCCATTTCTCATTCATCTTCTTGAAGTCTAAAGTTTTCCGGAGGCTTTGGCACAAGCATGTCTGCACTATAAAACACAAGCCTTATGGCAGATGATAAATTTGGGTATAGGTATATTTGGGTATGTCACAGTGTGCTATGGTTTGAAACTGGTGCCCGAAATGTTCGTCATGCAAAATTAACAGTCTTTGCTGTGGTCTTTCAGTTCCCCTTAAATCATTGAAACACTGAAATTCATGTGCCAAGAACCATTTAACCATCATGTGAGGTGTCTGATACAAGTGACACAGCAAACATGAGGGTCCCCTGTCTTTTTCTTGGTCACCGAATTTGAATCCAAAGTTAAGATCATAGCACTGCTGCATGGTTGCTGTCATTTAATAGTAACCTTACCACAGATGTATAGAATATTGATAAAAATAATTCACCTATGTGAAAACATACATGAACCGAGCAGCAAATTTAAAATATCGAATACAATTTATTGATATAAAAGTCCTGTATGGACTATAACCACACAACACAACACATAAAATAAAAACAATAAAAATGTCTTACCTGTACATACATTATGGATGGAGTCACTTCGATTCAATCTTATGTGAGCAACTTTTCCTCCCCTATCCGTGACCACATCACATGTGAGTCTACCTTTGTCATCTACGTGCTGCAGTGCCCCTGTGACCTGCCGTACGTAGGGAGTTCAACTAGAAAATTGAAGGACCGCTTCCGGGAACACTGGAGGAATATTACCAAGGGCCTTACCACACACTCTTTATACAGACATTTTTCTAGGATACATCAGAATGATGTCAGCCTGGTAAAGGTATGTGGCATTGAACACATTGCGGTAACGGATAGGGGGGGAATAGGTACACCAAATTATGCCAGAGGGAGACCTTCTGGACCTTTAAATTATAGACGTTGGTTCCAGAGGGCCTTAATGATGTAGTGGAAATCAATGACACAGGGTACTGATATATTAATTGATTTCTTATTAATTTTTATTCATTTAAATTTTTTTATTGATTTTTTATTGGCCTTCTTCTGTGAAGTCTTTGTAAAAGGGAAGAAGACTTGGGATAATTATCGATATCAACACTAAATATAATAGTCTTCACTATGTCCTGTGAAGACATTATTATATTTAATTACAGTAAAATATAAGCATAATAGTGCACTAATTTAGTGTCACTATTACCCCCAATGAATGTAAAAAAAATTTGTCTGATGTAATATGAATTTATTAATCTAAAAAGATACTTATGGGAAGTGCTTATAAGTGAATAAATATATGAACAGCAATATAGATTTTTTTAGTCTTTGTGATAGGTCATGTATAAACACTACGTCAACCAATATAAATTTTGTGCATTATGTTTGGTTATAACAAAGGTTTATAGAATAGAGGACAGTACCTTCCTCGTATTATTAAAAATTCAGAAATCTTCCTTAATATATATGAGTACCATATGATTAAGTGAAAACACTCTTGAAAGTTATTCAATTGTGCTATGAGTAGTCAATGGGTTAATAGAGTAAGAACCCCATTGAACGCAGTATAAATAAACAAAAGCCTTTTTGAGATAAACTATTTGAATACTCACTTATGATGTTAAATGAGAAGAATGCGGTGATTGTTGCCATCTTATATTTATATATATATTTATCTATTTTCACATTCATTTTTGCTTTTATGTTTATATATATATATATTTTTACAAGCTATATATTTTTTAGCTAGATTTAAACTGTTGGTTTTAGGTTTTGAACGTTTCCAGCAGCAAATTGTTTTATTTAACTAATTTTAATTTGTTATTATGCATGATACCAACTTACCCTTATGCAGGCTCTAGGTCTATAAAATTCCTTGAAACGCGATTAATTAACAGTATTTTAAACGAAGTAATCAAGGAAATCCACCTGACTGTTCCGTTTAAAAGGGGTTGGACCACGCTATACCAGCACTATGCTTTGAGAAAGTCCTCAGGTGAGGAAGAAACGCGTCAGGGGGTGTAAATTACCACGAGTGTGCAAAGAAGCAGCTAAAAGCATCAACGCTCCGGAGGTGTTGCTGTCTTCGGTCTTCCACGAAACTATCCCGGGTGGCCACCGGTGAGAGAGAGTATACTTACGTGGAGGAAGGATTTCTTCTATCCGTCCCTGGACCGCTGGGAAATCTGACAGCACCGGAGCAGTGAGTGATACTGTGGCAGATTGTCTAATAGAGAGTGCTATAAACTGCCCTAAATTGCAAGGGGCATATGACTTTGTCTTTTCTGCTAGTACACTGTATCGTTTTGGAATAATATTTCCTACTTTGGCTGTTACAAAGTTGCAACGTAACTGTTATTGGCTCTTCAGTCCTATATAACCATAAAGCATTTATCAGCTGAATTAACATCTCCATATATGGAATAATATACCAAATAGTATTGGACTTGACGATCATTACAGCTTGTTTATGCAATTTGGTGGCTATACTGGGAAACCATCTGAGCCTGTACAACGGAAGTACGCAGCCGAATATCGCTGCAAATAATCAGTGGACTGCAGGATTATAACAAATACACTTATAATACTCTTGCTTATATATGCCTTATTAATATAGCTGCTTGCACACATTTTTATTGTTTTTATGTGTTGTGTTTTTTATGTGTTGTGTTGTGTGGTTATAGTCCATACAGGACTTTCATATCAATAAATTGTATTCGATATTTCAAATTTGCTGCTCGGTGCATGTATATGTTTTCACATAGGTGAATTATTTTTATCAATATTCTATAGCACTGGGGTTATCCCTATTGGGAATTTTTGGTTGTTTTTATTTGCATAGAGGAGCAGGTAAAACTCCTCTCTACCCCATAAGCTGCTAACTTTCCAGAGCAACCAACCTAGTGCACCTTAGAGTGCACTCTTGTTGTTTCTTACCACAGATGTAGCAAAATGAGTCCAGGGAGTTAACATAACATAGCTTCTAAACATTGCTCGATACGGCAGAGAAGCACAGTGCAGCATACACTGAGGACAAAAGAGACGGTCGATGGGGCTATATCAATGCAGGTGACCAACATATATGGACCAACTTGCACATGGCCCAGAAATCTCATGAATGACCATTGCACTTCCAGACTCACTTGACCCAGCCACTGAAAGAGGCCAATAAATGCTCTATAAATATGTAATATAGCACAATATTGGCTCTTGTAGAGGGTGTGACTTCAAAAACATGGGCAATAGGAGGAATCTATGACCATTTTGAAGTTAGGGTAGGGAATATACATATAATAAAACATGACTAGCCCTGTGATAAAAACCATTGTCAACCAGTGTTCTTAATTTTTTATCTCAGTAACAAAAAGTTATATAACATCAAAAGTAGTCACAGTTTAAGACCAAGAAAGATATATATGATTCTGGTATTATTTTATCAGATATTTTCTTATTAAATTGGTCTCAAATAAGATTTAAAAAGTAGTTGTTCAACAATTGCATCCATAGACTGTAGAAACTGAACAGATTATAGCAATATAAAAATAGGATTATACAGTACATAAATTAATTTTAAACTTTTGACAAGAAATCTATTTTAGTATCTGTGTTTGAGAAATACATTCTAGTCAAATATAGTTGATAGCTAAAGCACCATTCCAGTTTGACAAATAACTCAGAAGTTAAATTATCTTTGGAACTTTTTAATCAGAATGTCTACTCTAGTCTTCAAAACTTTATTGAATGTGAAATCTCTATTGATTTTTTCCCCCTGTTTTCTAACACACTGTAATCTGACACATAGCCAATATATACTGTTTTACATTGGTAGAATTGAAAAAATAAGCCATAAAAAAGATATTTACAGAAAGTCAATATGTAACACTGTGTGTTTTTATATTTTAAAATATATATTTTGACAGATAACATGGTAAAATTAATCATTGGTAATTATTTAAATATCATTTTTAGACACCTGCATTTAGGAAAGATATCAATGTCACATTTTGCAGATTATCAGTGTTTTTTGGAATAAAAGTTTATCTAATGCACTAAAATACATTAAAAAGTACTTAAATGTAATAAAATCATAAAATACATAAATGAAATAACAAATCTACATTTTATTTTTCCTAGCCTATTTTAGAATTACCATCCTACTTATAAATTAATTTTTTTTATTTCCATAAATAGTTTTTGTTAAAGGTTTAATGCAGTATAAAAGGAAAGGGTACAGAAAGAAAGAAGGGGGAGAAGAGAGACTTAACAGAGAGGACATACTCTTTAACATTGTATGATTAGACAAGGTAATGTATAACCGAGCCACTATGAAAAGTTAGTGTAAAGGGTATACAATAACATGGCAATCAATAGATAAAGTAGTATTTAATTACAAGAACAACCACAAGCTTGGCAAACAATAGTTACAGTAATACTGGATTACAAAAAACAATCAAGTAAGCTATTTGTTAAGACTGAATGGTAGGGTATCTAAATCCAAGGTTGAGGGAACTAAAGAGACTCCCTCTCCTATATAAACAAATTTATGCCATGCAAACCATTTAATAATTGGTGATGTGGTTGAAGAAGAGTAATGCATACCCTCAGTTTCCATAAGGAAGTTGAAGTGTATTATAGAAATAATCTTGGTTAAAGAGGAGGGGGTCAGGTTTTTTTTTCTGTTTTTTAAGTAATTTTTAAGTAATTCAATAAAGCTGTATATGGGGAGGGGGCTAGATCAAGACGAAGAACCTTTCTAGTTAGATCAAAGGTGAGGACCATACTTGACAAATAGAAGGGCTAGTCCAGAATATGTGATATATAACACCTATGTCAGTGATTCCCAAACTGTGCGCCCGCGGCTCCCAGGGGTGCCGCGACGCTCTCACTGGGGTGCCTCGGAATGTTTCTATTTCCTATTGTATTCTATTCTATTTTGGTCTTGGGGTGCCTTGAAAAAAAATATGGAGACCCTAAGGGTGCCTCGAACTGAGAAAGTTTGGGAACCACTGACCTATGTAATTATATCAACGCCAACAGAACTTTGATAGAGGTGGCCAAATTTTAAGTCTAACCGGGGTTTGGTACAATCTGTTCAATAGTTTTAAATGCATTTTAGAATTATTTAAGCATTTGGAAAATTTGAAAGATTATTTTAAATTTTTTCCCATTTATCCATGGTTAAACAAAATCTGTTTCCCATACCAGCTGTACTCTGGATTTTGTATTCTCTCGAGACTACACAATAAACCAATACCAAAAAGTAATATCCATCTGCTGAGGACAGTTTTGATTTAATAGTGTATGGGGGGGGGGGCTTGGGGGCAAAGGGAGCTCTGAGACTGAGAGATCACTTTAAACCAGTAGGCTAACGGTATATATTTCAAAAATTCTTAGGGGGGAATTCTGAGCTTATGTTTAAGAGTAGGGAGAGGTAATAAGGTGGTCCCAGACAATAAGTCAGACAGATGTTGAACACCTTTACTGCTGCAATATTCCAGTCAGGAATAAGTTTAGAGATGACCTCAATGGAGAGATTATTAGTAGGTAGAATCAAATCCTCTATTCTAAATGAAGCTCCATCCCATAATTTTAATAAAACTAATTTGGAGGAGAGCATAGCAGGACCTAGAGGATGAAGGTTGGAGAGAGGGACCAGTCCTTTTATTTGGGCTAATACGATGACTGTATTTTAAAGAATGCAATACTAGTTTTTAGGAATCTGAAACTTACTTTTATCTAGGAACAATTTTTAATCTGTTCAGGTGTATCCTCTTTATTATCCCTTGTAAAACCTTTCTTCTGCTTCCTCTTCTGCATTATTCCAAAATGATTTGGAGAACTAACACACCTATGTTATCTAGAGTCTAGTCAGATCAAAACTGAATGGTGGATTTGCTGTACCCAATCTTAAACTTTACCAGCATGCATGTATCCTAGTCCAGTCTGAGTCACAAGAAACCTTGGGTCCAGGTGGAATGCTCAGAGGTTGCTAACGTTCTACTGGATGACCTATTGTGGTTCCTTAATATGTTACAGCATATCTCTGATTTATAATTCTTAGTTTGGGACAAGATTTCTACTCACTCCTTTGAATTTTCTCTCCCCTCATTTCAAGTATCTGTTAGCGAGTTAACTTGATTCCAGATTTGAACTTGGCCTCCTGGCATGATTTAGGCAAAACTTTGTTCTAAGCATTTTTACGTTATATTTAAAGCATCTATATTTACACAACCCTCTCTTATGCCTTATTATCAACTCCAGTCCAAAATCTCTCACCCTTTTAAGGATTTTTATAAATTCCTTCAATTTAAAAATTTCAGTCAATAGCATCAAGTTAGTGGATACCTTCTAGTCCTCCTGCACCCAAAATTGCTAGCATGTTCTACTTAATTTATTTTTTTTTACATACAAGATCCTACATGTCCCTCTTGTATCTAACAAACTTAAGACAAGTGAGAACAAGGTATAAAAATGTATACAGTGAGTGGGAGATACTTTTAAACAATTAACATAATATGCCTTGCTGCTCTAATCATTCTAAGATGCTTTATAAGCTCCACAGGTTTATATTACCCCTACTAGCCTTCAAAAAATGTGGCTGTGTCCATGTTCTTCTTGTGACAATTTAAGGAGACAAGGGTCCATCTTAATTTTGTTTTAACATGCTCTGAAATCCATCCATGCGTAACTGTCTTCTATTTAATCCAAAACATAACTTGTCAAATTCTGCCCTTTAAACTGGACTGAACTCATTTAACACATACAGTACCTCCGGATTTTGAACCCATAACAAAATTTTTACCTGTAACTTTGACTGCATTTGCCAGAAGCTATTGTAATTCTTCAAACCCTTCCTTTTAGATTCCATCCATTACCTTTAGATTGTATTTATTATTCAACATAGTTTTAAATAAAAACTATATTCATGGTAATTCTTTTACGTATATTACCCTGGGTTTGAGGACAGCACTTCTTTCCCCTTTTTTTTTTCTTCTTACTTCCTGCTGTCTCTTCCATTTGAATTGTATTGTATATTTGATGTCTATGTAACATGCTTTCACATTGTTGTTTTGACCATATGGGATATGCTTGGTAGACCATGGTATTGTACAAAATGAATGTATGTTATGGATGTAAACCAGGGTTACCGATTCTCCCGGAATGTCCTAGAGATTGTCTTGGGAGAGCCTGCAAATCTCCTGCAAGGAACTTTCATGGCAACCATGGCCTCAAGTCCTGCCCCCATAACTGGCAACACTAGTATCCTAGTGTTGCTAGGGACTTGATAACGCATTTTGCGTCATCAAGCCCCATCCCCATCCATATTAAAGCTAAAAAAAGAGGCAATTAATAGTCAAAAGGCGTGGCTTAATGACATGATTTGAATAAATCACATCATTCAGCCCCGTCCCCCTGCGTGCATCTGTGGTGGAGGGAAGCTATTAAAAGTCGGAAACCCTGATGTAAACCCACTTTTTCTTTTCGTGCACTCTCTTATTTTCCATGTTTTCTATTTTTTACTGTATATTTTGAAAAAGCATTGCATGTCTTCCAAATAGAATTAAAGATGTGACAACACTCTCCGAACACTGCATATAAGCATGCGTCTGCTTGTGCTTATCCGCCAGCAAGTTATAGCTGATCAATATTTCCTTCTCTGAAAAATATTGATTTGTACTTTGTCATAAAGCTAGAAGAGTAAAAATTTGTCATAGAAATTTGAATTAATTGTTCTGTTCTGGTGGTGCAGAGTTCAGAATAGTTGTGGTTGGCTAATGCTATGGTGGATGTCTTCTTTGAAAACCTTAGTTCTCCCTATATGAGTTGGGAGTGTTTACAAGCCACAGCCTACCTGAGTATTATTTTTAGCAATGTGTATTATGTTTTAAGGTCATAGGGCCGGATCCAGAACTACGTCCGTCTTTCATAGACGGACGCGGTTGAATAAACAGTAGCTACTGCGCATGCGTAGTAGCTATTGTACGTAATCTGCGTATCCAGACTAGTTCTGGATCCGGCCCATAGTGTCCTGGTTTTAATTTATTGTCAATCCAAGACAATTCTACAATTGATGCTGTTATGCATCTTGTTGAATGCATGTGATGAACAATCTTTTTTTGTTTTCTTTGGCCATACCCGTTAGAAAAATAACATTTATAAATTGGCCAATTAGTAAATATTATATAAGATCAAATAGGCAGTATTTTTATTTTGTGAAAAATACCTCAATGCAGGTTCTTAAAGAAGTAAACACAACCAAAGCAAATTTGCGGTTGCTGAAACAATGCTGGACATTTTAAAAATGTAATTGTTTATTTGTAATATCCCAGTTCCAATTTGTAATGAAATAAGCATTGCACAATTTAAAAAGCACCTATTTGATGCCACTTTGACTTAAAAATGCCACCATTAAAATACCCAAGAAGAAAGTGATGATATTGCTGACAAAAATGTATACTAAACACACTTAATAAGTCAACTGCTGTATGAAAAATGTATTATTTTATCTATTAGTGTGAACATCTGCATTGCTTTACATACTCCATTAAACAAAATAGTGCAGTAGCTCATACATACATGATATAATGGCCTGTGCAACATTTGCTTCACAGTACATTTGGTTGTTTTATTTCATCTTCCAAGCACTGGGAGTTTAAATCCACTTTAGACCAATAGAAATAATTTAAATAACTTTACATAATAAAAATTATTTAATATACATCTTGCAAAGGTACAATAAATCAGTATCAATAACTGTAAACATGCATGTGATAAATTCTTAACACAAATATTATGTAATTAAAAATAAAATAGAATGTCTTGAGAACTTCAGTCCGTAGATATGTAACACATGCATATATAATGTGTGTATATATAATGTGTATATAATTCATATATAAAATATATAAAGGTGTTATTTGCTATAATAATAAGCAATTTTCACAGCAATAAATGTTTAACAATGAGCCTTGGACAAACATGCAGTTAAATGGATTAGGTAAGCTTGGAACTATATTAGTCAGTGAGGTCATAGGGCCATATTCAGATTTAATGCTATATTCCGTACTCTAACTGCGGAGTTTGTGATCCAGAACCCCATATGCAGGAGAGCAGGACATTGGGGGATTGCCCTGCTCTTCTGCATGCAGGGTTGTAAATCACAAATCTCTGTCCTACGTGCACATGGTGGATCCGCCAACAGGACACATCATAGGTATTCCTCACACATCTTCATGCATCTCCAAGCACAATACTGGCTTGTACATAAGTACTTAGCCAATAAATTACTGTACAAATTAAATACCTATGCCTACCACCCATTTGTATCTGATTTCAGTTCAGGTGGCAGGGTTCCGATGTGGAAATATTGGCAATGCGCATGCACAGTACCAATATTCAGCAGACTTCTGTACCTAGCATATGGAATTCTTCTAGTTTTCTAAACTGTGAATTGCAATGGTATTGGTGACCCACTTCTCAGGTTGCAAAGTCTAACTGGGGCCTGGTCTGCACTAGAGCCCCTGATGATGGGGATAGTCTGGGCTGCAGGACACCCAGCAGGTCGTGTCCCCCGCTAGGTGGTAACCAATACGGCAGCACAGTGTCCAGAGCTGAGGTACCGCTGGGAGAGTTGAGAACCAGATACAGGTAAGTACCAATACTGGCCAAGAGTGTGGATAGAGACACACAGAATAAATCAGATAGACTGGAGTGCAGATCGAGTGGCACAGAATACAATAAAGCACTGCAGATGGTTAAGCACCAGTAGTAGCCAGTATAGGACTGGAGTGCAAACAGAGTTGGAATAATAAACAGAGCCGTGCAGATGGTAAAGCACAGGTATGCTGAATACACAATTCTGTTATCCACAAGGGGATAATGACAGACAGGGGCAATCAAACTGCACACAGCAAGAACACACTCACAACCAAGGAGAGAGACAAAGGTGGCAAGGTAAGAGTAACAGAACAATAACTGGGAAGACACCAGAGGGTAGCCGGATCAGGGAACTCAAAACGCAGGAGATCGATAAACAACAGCTGGCAAATAGACCAAACAGGATGCTGGATCAGAATGAGAACCAAACATGAGCACGGACAGGAACATTAGAGAACTAGAAACTATGACTGGCAAAGAGTCTATCAGCTGACAGCTATTTAAGGGGAGAGCCACATCCCCATTGGCTGCTGAATGAACACAGCCAAATTCTTAGCTAGGGCATCCCAACTGCGAGGTAATCAGATAGAATCCCTAGCAAGAAAGTATGCTGCAGGGGAAACATGGAACGGAGTATCCTGCAACAGTACAGTGATAATGGGCCAGATCCAGAGCTACGCTGGCCGTCTGGCATAACTGTGTCTATGTACGCTCACACTGTAGCGTGTAACATGTATCTGGCTCATAGCACATACCAGTAAGTCATTAACCTTGATTAGTTAAATTAAATTAAATTATATTTATTTAACTAACTTTTTTGTGACTAATTGTGTTTTTGAAGTACAGTATATAAATATCAAAGTAGCAATATTTAAAATGCAAAAAAAAGAAGCCAATTCCACAAAACATTTTTTTTAAAAAAAGGTTAATGAAAACCTAAATTTGTCATTTTCTTTTAATTAATTAATGAATATATTAATGTCAACTTAGAACCAGAAAATTACCTTATGTGGAATGCTTCTTTACACAAGATCTAAGAACCCTATAAATGGCTTTGGACAAGGTCATCTTTATCTCTTGAATCCTGCTTTTTTTGTTGTCACTTCAGAACAAAAAAAGAATATAAATGAACAGTGAACAGGCTTATTTTACTGACCTGATCATGTTAAATTTGTTTTGTTTTAAATCTGTGCATTTTCCATTTCTGTCCCTTCAGTACAATATTGATTTTCCAAATGCAAATGTTTTACCTAATAGCTGGATTTGTTCCTGAACATGAATAAAATTAAAGTTGTTACTCTATTCATCCACAGAACAACACATGCTATCCAGGAATATACAAAGTTAGATATTGATAAAGGGAATCACTAACCGCTTTTACAATGTTTAAGTGTGCAACAACTATGGATTTGGTTTTAAGAGCCTGTCATATATGTGTGCCATACACAGGGTAAAGAAAAAGTCAAGTGTGTTTAGATCAATTGCATTATTATTTAGCTATTACAAGGAGAAAATGCACAGTGCATGAAATGGCTCAATGTAAAGCAAACCAAAGAAAATGTTACAGATCGGTGAAGTATGCTCTTTACATGTTGATGTGCTGAAGAAACTCTTTAAAATATACAATATGCACAGCTCTAAAGAAAATAGTTGAAGGCAGCTTGTGCTGACTTGTTCGCATTCTTGTTGGAGCAGAATGGGGCAGAAACATAAAAAAGAATGCAAGATGATCAAGGGAATCTACAAACCCAGCCCCGAGAAAGATCCTTGTTGTCCAGCTGAGCCAGTTCAGACAATTGTCCAATACAATCTTCAGTTTAAAAATTTCAAATCCAGAACATAGAAATGAAACTTTACATGAAAATGAATAATAATAATAATAATAATAATTATATATATATATATATACCTTGCGGTAAATTGAGTATATCCACCGGTGCACAACCAGCTGAAAGCTCTACGATCTTTCCAGTGATACAAAATTAATAATCCGCCCTGCGGACAAAGGTTGCGCAGTCGTCCTGCAGGATATGTTAGACTACCTCACGGAGGCCTACAAACAAATATATGCTGATAACACTTACAGTAAATTGCAACAAGACCCGACTGTACCATTCAAGAGAGAAATAGATTAGTTTCTTCAGCAGGTCTATGACGCTAAATTGATTACTCAACAAGAAATGGAGTTCATGTGTGTGGCTTTTCCTATTTGTCCAGTGTTTTATACACTTCCAAAGCTGCATAAAGATGCGCAAAATCTGCCAGGCCGGCCGATCATCTCGGCAAGGAGCTCCCTCCTGCAAAATATTTCCAAATTTCTGGATGCCCAGCTACAGCCCATGGTACAAAAAAGTGATTTGTATCTACGTGACACCTTACACTTTATTAACAAGCTGGCAGCTGTCCGCACGTTACCACAGGACCTTCTTCTCGTTACCATGGACATCTGCAGTCTTTACACCTGCATCCCTCATGATACAGTACATCATGAATGATGATTCGTATAGTGGTGTTCATCCAGATGTGCTGTTACCTCTTTGGAATATACCCTCACTAAAAACTATTTCAAGTTTAAGGGGGCCCCATCGTACGACAACATCTTTATGACGATCTATGAACAAGACTACCTGTATAAGGATACACACTTTCAAGAGGGGACCCTTTTATACGTCCGTTACATTGACGACTTGTTCCTACTGTTGTCTGCGGGAGAGGAGCTATTTCTTAATCTCTTCAAGGATTTAAACAGCAGCAATTCCGCTATTAGATTCACCTATTCTCTGTCTCCTAATGTTTTCCATTATTTGGATGTCGAGGTTTCCTTTGATGGACAGTCACTGCATACTACCATTTTCACCAAACCAAACAGATAGGAATACCATTTTGCTTGCGTCCTCATTCCATCCACCTCGGCTGAAATATGGTTTACCGTATTCCCAGCTCCTGCGAGTACATCGCATTACCAATGATCTTACCATCGCTAAAGCCAAGATAGCACAAATGTGCGACAAATTTGTTGCCAGGGGCTACAAGCGTAGCACTTTACTCCAACTGGTTGAGAAGATTCTCCTTATTCCATGTCAACTGCTGGAACCTAAACCTAAAAAAACATTGGGAAATCGGATCCCTTTTGTTCACACCTTTGCAGAAGCTCACAGCAGGATCAAAGAAACCACTAAACGCTACTATCGTTAGGGATGACCCCTCTCTCCGCGGTTTCCATGGTCACTCACTGATGCATAGCTATAAGCGAGGTCCCAATTTGAGGGACAAATTGGTACACTCCGACGTTACTATTAAATCATCACCTACCACCAAGAAAGGCTGTTACAGGTGCATTAACTGTGTCACCTGTCGCTACATGGAGCAGGGCCCGTTTTTCCATCATTCACATTCGGGTCGTAAATATACCATCAAGCACTATCTTACTTGCACATCTTCGTATGTTGTGTACCTGATTACCTGCCCATGTGGTTTACAATACGTGGGGAAGACCAAGAGTTTAAGGAGAGAATGGCTCTCCATCGGTCTGCCATTAGGGCAGCGTTGGGGGGCAAGCCCACAGACCAACCGGTGGCTGAACATTTCGTTACCCTGAAGCACAGTTTAGCGATGCTCCGCTATAAGATCATAAACTCTGTTCCTCCACTGTCACGGGGAGGAAACAGGGATCAACAACTCTTACGCCTGGAGGCGAGATGGATCCACGAATTGAGAACCATCACTCTTGATGGACTCAACGAGATGTGTAACCTCGCCTGCTTTTTAGGAGTCTAAATCTTTCCCTTAATCTTCTCCCAGTTGTGCCACTATGTTTGCATAAAGGTTGTCATGGACTGGGGTGGTCTAATAGACCTTCATGGACAGCATCTATCTTGGACTCCGCTTAGGTGTCTACATGTGTTATGTTCACAATATTGTTCGGATCTTTGATGAGTATCACCCTCTAGGTCCATTCTCACCATCCTCTATGGGACTGCTGGTCTAGCTATAGACTACTTACTGTCAGCACTTGGTGGTGCACAGTGGTTTTTATAGTCCACTATTTAGCATTGCTCTTTTAGCGGGGGCTCTTATGCTTTTGAGGGTTAGTCTGCATCAGGCATGTATTATTTATTGTGCACAGCGGTTTTTCTAAGTGCATTTAGACTTGTGGGACAGTCTTGTACTTTGTTTTCACTTTTAATTCTGCACAGCGGTGCTTTTCACTCTCATATCTTCACTTCTCAGGTGCCCATGACAACGGAGGTGGTTGCCGTGACAGCGGACGCATCACTTCTGGTGCGCGCAAGGCGTCCTTCCGGCTGGCGGGGCGTGCCGACACTCTGGGGCTGGGCACCATGGGAACTGGTCGATTGGGTAAGTGGGAAGGAAGAATATGCATCAAAACCCCCCAGAAATTATGGGTCTATATTTCACAGATTACCCTAATGTAGTTCTGGTATGCATTGGATTTCCTAGGGCCTAGATCTTTAATGATTGGCACAGGGGTCTGCTATCCCTAGCATTTGTACCCTGGTGTATCTAATCCACCATGATTCTATACCAGAGTCAGTTGCCAACATTAAGTGAGCCATCAATTTGCCGAACCACCCCAGAAAATACCAGAGCAAGTAGTAAAGGACATGGTATCCTGGACTTACCCTTCAGACTTAAGCTATCATAAACAACTTAATATCTATTTCCCAGTGAGAAAGAAAGTAATCCCTGTGAGTTTTAAAGACATTCATTCTTTTGACTCCCCCTCTCTAACTCACTTCCATACAAAATCCATCAGTATTGATTGATTGAGTAGTCCCGCATGTTCACTCAACCTGTGTAAAAAACTCCTCCAAGTCCTGCCAAGTTGCAGACCTTAATTGCCAATGATATTATACTGGATGGGCAAATTGTCAAACAAAGGGGAATATTGTGTATTGCTCTGTTGTGAGTCAGGCACTAGCTGCTGAAATGTAACCCAGTCAAAATAGGATAGGGCATCAGCAAGTGTGTTGTGAATTCCAAGACCCACAACAACATTTCCCAGAGGAAACAAATAACTGGTGGGAAGGACACATTCATTCGATTGATCTCAACCATGCCTTTGTTATCACAATGAAAAACACTACCATTATACCTAAGGCTGTAGGTTCATAGATGCACAGTCACAGTGATAATACTCCAGCAGGAGTACAATTTCCCCTGGTCCTGCACACCACTTCCCATTAAATGTAGCATCAAAACTAGCACTCCTTGCAATGGGGCAGATCCTGAACTACGCATTTCCGCGAATTTACATGTGGCGGACACGTAAATTCGCTGATTTGTACGCACTGCACATGCGCACCGCAGAAAATACGCACATTCACGTAGCGTATTTTCAAACGTATGGAGAATTCACGTATTGCTAACGTAAATACTTACGTGTGGGCGTGCCAAATTTACGTTAGTGACCAATACGTGCGTTTTACGTGAAGTAGGCGGGGGGTGGTATTTAAAGTGTACAGTATGGGCGTGCTAAGCTGCGTACGTTCGCGTAGTCTGTACGCCCGTTAGTGGACGTATTCTGTTACGTTAGGAAAAGTTAAGGTAGGGTTTGGGTCGCGTAATTTGTGAAAATACGTCCGTGCAAGGGGTGTGCCGTGGGGAGTGTATTGACCTTACGTGTACGAAAATACGCACCGCTAAAATACGTACGCACACACGTAGTTCAGGATCTACCCCAAATGTCTTTCCTTAATTGAAGTTATTTGCTAGTCATTGCTGGCGACTGTCACTACCTAACCCAGTGTTGGCTAACCTGTGGCTCTCCAGATGTTCTGAAACTACAATTCCCATCTCGCTTTGTCAGGTATCCGCTATGCTTCTGCAGTTAAGGTATGCTGGGACTCATAGTTTCATAACACCTGGAGTGTCACAGGTTAGCCAACACTGACCTAACCCCATTAATGTATTTTAATATATATTCCCAAATTGGCAGGCCTATCTGTTATGGCACACCGGGATTACCCCTGAGGTACCGGTGTGGCCCAGGAGAGGTACTCCGGTTTTACCGGTGTAGTACCGGAGTGACCTCGACAAGATCCCACGGAAGTGCCGGGCAAGATTTCGGATCAAACTCGTAACCTCCCGGAGGTTCTTCAGCAGAGCCCCTGATGGTGGGGATGGACTGTGCCCCCCCGGGGGCATGGTCGTACTCCGTTGAACTTGAACCCGGAGGAGAGAAAGGAAGACACCACAGTGAAACCCCGAGAGGACTGAGAAAAACAAATACGAGGGAGCAGGACCAGTAAGTAGGCACTTACCGGGAAACAAACTACAGAGACGCAAGACAGCGGACTGAGGGGGATCACACGACTGGACTGAAGTGACGAACGGGACTAACAGGGACTGACACTCACTCAAACAAACAGAGGTTACCCCCGAGGGGGTAAACAAAAACAATCACATGGGATTGATCAGGTAACCAACGAGCTGGGTAAGACAAGCAGGTGGGAGAAAGGCAGGACCTGGTAACAAGAGGGTTAACTAGGGAGGTACTAGGCAAGGACAGGTTGGGGCACTCAGAGTTCACTAGGCACAGGGCACTAGGCATACAAACAAGAGATGAGCAGGCTATAGTGGCTGAGGACAGACTCTATAACCGGCAGTGTGTGGGGGAATCTGCCAGGCTTTTAAAGATGACATCAGCCAATGAACGAGGAAGCAGAGCGCGCTAGGAAGCTGTGCAGGGAAAGCAGTGACCATGGCAACCTCCGCCTCTCAAGGTGATTGCAGAGCGGGAGGTTGCCATGGTACCTAGGAACGCTGTCAAAGAAACATGTCAGCGTCCAGTGAACAAAACGCAGCGCGCTGCCGCGGCCGCCCGGAGGTGCAGTACTAGTAAGCAGGGGAAGCGGGCGTCGGACATGCCCGCTCGCCTGCTCCCGCAGCAGTGACAGCAGAGGCCAGCTGAGCGTGGTGAGTATCAGACAGCCCTGCCCGCCGATTACGGCGGCGGCATGTAACATTACCCCCCCCCTTGATTAGGGGTTATGATACCCCAATGGCCTGGTTTATTTGGAAACTTCTTATGGAATTTATTTCTTAATTTATCCGCATGAAGATCCCTTGCGGGTATCCATGATCTTTCCTCTGGTCCATAACCTTTCCAATGCACCAGGTATTGAAGTTGATTCCTGACCTTCCTGGAATCCAAGATATCTTCAACCTCATATTCTTCTTCATTATTCACCAAGATGGGCTTCTTGGTGAGGGTTGGCCGTTGAGGGTATCTTTTTGAAGTCTTAATGGGTTTTAATAATGAGGCATGGAATGTGGAAGGAATCTTAAGACTCCTGGGCAAAGCCAGCCTGAATGCCACAGGATTGATCCTTTTAATAATGGTGAAAGGGCCAATAAACTTCGGACCTAGTTTCCTGGATGGCTGTTTGAGTCTGATATTTCTGGTGGACAGCCATACTTTCTGGCCTACCCTAAACCTGCATTCAGACCGATGTTGGTCCACCCTACTTTTAGTTTTAAAAGCCGACTCCTGTAAGCATTGATTAACTTCTTTCCAGATGGTTTTCATACTCCTGACAGTTCCTCTGGTTTCGGAAGTAGGAGTGGTGGAGTAGGATGTTAGGGAATTAGCTCTAGGGTGAAAACCATTGACACAAAAAAAGGGTGAAGTAGGGGTTGAGGAGTGATAAGCTTTATTATACGCAAATTCGGCCCACGGAATATTTTCCGACCAGTTGTCTTGACATTTGGAAGTGTAGCAGCGAAGGTATTGTTCCAAAGATTGGTTTACACGTTCAGTCTGGCCATTCGACTGGGGGTGATAACCGGAAGACAGGTTAATCTGGATACCCAGGACTCTGCAGAAGGCTCTCCAAAAAGCTGCTACAAACTGGGATCCATGGTCTGCCACAATTTCAATAGGAAGCCCATGTAACCTGAAGCTATGCTTGATGAATAGACTGGATAGAGTACGTGCATTAGGCAGACCACGGAGCGGAACAAAATGGGCCATTTTACTGAACCTGTCCACCACCACCCATACCGTGGTAAATCCTTGAGATTCAGGAAGGTCAGTGATGAAATCCATAGAAATATGTGACCATGGGTGAGTGGGGACAGGCAGAGGTAAC
>WWET01004749.1:102163-115856 GCA_011038615.1 Limnodynastes dumerilii | reverse complement strand
AAAGGGAAGGATTTTTAAAATGGTTTTTTTTTTTTTTAAATGAGACCACCAGTGCTGCACATTCCCGGGCCCCTCGTCAGGTCCGGGCCCGTGTGCTCGATTGGATACCTCATCAGTTGTCAGCTGGCTAGTACCTGTAGTATACAAATTTGGCATTATAGTGGACCAGAGGTCTCTGAGGGGGGAATCTTTGAATCTGCAAGTTGCTTCGTAAACAGTGAGGATCATCTCCCAGATACCCCTTGTATATTGGTGGGATAAGTGAAGTGATGCCCTCTATTGCCATTTTCAGAGCATAACAGTAAAGCTCCAAGGAAATTGCTATTAACCTGACTGCACCATAAAACAGCTTTGTTACTCGCTGCCTAACCACGAATAGCTGCCATTACAGAGTGCTGAAGAAGTGGATCAGCAGCCGCCCCACTTACATTGACCTCTGACTTTGTTTGGTTTATATTTGCAGCTTTGATTTCAGGGACCACAAGGAGGAGACCCGTTGCAATTACCAAACTAAGGAGATTAAAGCCTCTGGAATCGGGATTTCATCGGTAGCCTTCCATACGAGACTGTACTGTATTGGGGCGTGAGTCCTCTTAATTGTATCAATAAGTACTTAAAATCAAACGTCAACGTCAATCAACTAAATTGCAGTTATCAATGTACTAGTTTTTCAATGCTTATAATTTACTTGTGTGTGTGGCTACCTTGCATAATTCTGGTAGAATTGACAGATATCCTGTAATGTGATCATTTCATTTTTGTTATATTGCTACAGTTGAATACCAGATTAATTGAGAAAACCAGAAGGTTATTTTATCACACATGTGAGTACAACCCTAAATGGTAATATAGGGCAAGTTAAACTATCTCCCTGCAATCTCATCTACCCAAAATACATATCTATATAAAAATAAATAAAAATAAATAAATAAATAAGTAAATACATAAAAAATAATAATAAAAAAAAACATAATTATATTTAAAAAAAAAAAAAACCCAGAGATAAAAATAAATAATTCACAGACCATGTCCATAGGTTTAATAATAATATATAGCATAACAGTAAATCAAACTCACCTCTAACAACTAGCTACACCTGCAAATCTCATTGGCTCCATCCCACTGGGGATGGACAAATTCCTAGACAAAAACATGCCTGCGAAAAACTCTTAGCAATCTACAGGGGCTAAGACTTCTAGAAACAAACAAAGCAGAGCAAAGACTGCTCCTTCCTCGCCAGCAAAAGGTGAAGGGGAGATACCCACAACAAGCAGGGATCAAACCGAGCAAATTTACCTTCTCACCAGAGACTTTGGCGGGTATGGCTCTGGAACTTTCTAAATATCTATTGCCAATTATGGATAAGAAACTTGAGCACATGCAGACAATACTTGATTCCTCTATGGCAAAAATTTAATCTAATGTTAATTGAATAGCAACACTTGAACAAACAAGTGACTCTGAGGATCAGGTGGCAGCAATGCAAGCTACCTTAAATTGTCAAGATAACATTATTAAAACCTTAACAGAAAAATTAGACAACCTGGAAAACAGGCACAGGCGGAACAACCTCCACTTTGTAGGTGTGCCTGAAGAGGTAAAAGGAGATAAACTTATGGACTCCAAACCAAAGATATTCCTCTAGGGCTGGGTGTATTGGCAGATCTTGGTACACCACAAATTGAGAGAGCGCATAGATTAGGCCCGGAAAGGCAGGGGGGGGCAGACCTCGCCCTGTTATTGCAAAATTTATGGACTATAGGGTGAAGGAAGCCTACCTTATGGCTTACCGTAGGAGCCAACAGCTTATGGGCGGGGGAACCTGAATATTGGTATTTCAGGTTTTTTCAATTGCTGTTTCGTGTAAGCGAAAGGAGTTTTCTGAAATCTGTCGAATGCTATATATGTAACATAAGCGATTTGCTCTCCTGTACCTAGCTAGGCTATGCCTTGTAGAAAATGGCCAAACTCTCTATTTTAATAGCCCCTCAGAAGCCAAGACATATTTAGAACGTCATCCCCCAGCCCAGGAGGCCTCAAATGAGGTTGATGAATAAGGAACCCAATAAAATATTTTATTACAAACTGGGAGGGAATTCAAAACAGATACCTTACTATAAATACTTGCCTTAGTTACTTTCGTTACATATAAATGCTCCATATACTTAAATGGTTATTGTTATTGGCTGCTGCCACAATAAGGGGGAGGCCCTGGCCAAAGGTTTTTTTGGTTAAGGAAAAGTTAGAAAATGCTGTTTATGTGCACTGTATTAAAACAAGGAGAGTTGCAAGTTTAATGTGTATGTTTACTAATTGTCTGCTATACTCTGTTTATGATGTTGTTACTATATTTTTTAGAGTGTTACTTACATGAAAAGAACGGTCTCATTTTCAAGCGGTGTCGTAATTAAACATCAGATGATAATGATGTAAGATGACCATGCCCCCAAACACACCACATGCCACATGCAATTTGTCTACTAAGTTGGGTTTTCGTGTGATCTCTTGGAATACTGGAGGCCTTAACATGCCTATGAAAAGACGACGATAGTTTAAACCAGATGTTATGTTTCTTCAAGAGATGCATTGGCGTAGGGAGGATTTGAATTCTTTGCGAGCCCCATGGATAGGGGAATGTATCTCGGCATCTTATAGCAATAAAACAAGAGGGGTAGCAATATTATTTAGCAACAATCTACACGTTGAGCTGGGAGAATGCATCTGGGATCCGGAAGGAAGATACTTAATAATAGATGTTAAGATTTCCCAACTTAAATACACATTGGTGAATGTGTATGCTTAAAATTCGGCGGGTCATGTTTTTTTTTTTAAGATCTGGCCTGTATGTTTCAGCACAGGGTCTATGTGCTTCTGGTGGTGGGGGGGATATTAACACTGTGGATAACCTTAGCCTTGACAAACTACCATCCCTGACTCCTAGAAATAGCTCACAACGGCAACATATCCAGGCACTCCAATTAAATCTAGATTTGGTGGACCCATGGCAACTCCAGAAGCCAAACGCCAAGATTTTACCTTTTGCTCTCTGGTTCATAACACCTTATCACGCATAGATTACATATTAATAGCTGACAGACTACTTAATACATTAAAAATATCAAAGGTGGAGGCCTGGTGCAGCGGTACAGATGCGGTGTTAGAAGACGGTGGATTCCTTTCCTGTTTTACCTCGTGAGCCCACTCATCCTCATTTATCGTTGTGGAGGCTGCAGAGTCAGGACCTGGACCCATTCACTCTCCTCATTTCAGCGGTTACAATTGGGAGTGGTTTGGCACGCATTCCCCAGATACCCGGCAACCATCTTGGAACGTGGCTTTCATATCCAGAAAAGACACCCATGCCCAGCTCTACTGCATATAATTAGGTGGAAGATAACTACTTCGGTGGACATTCTGATATCCTTTGGTGGGGTGAGACTTTACACTGAATTATTCTGCCTCACAGAGGCATTGGTATAATCAGGAGGCAGTTGCCTGGCTCAACGGTTACTTTTTCTTACTTCCATTCGCCCTAGACCGTTAGTGAATCTTACTCCATATTGCATTAAAATTTCTCCTACCTAATACCTTGCATTGTGGGATACTGGAGAAGCAGTGCTGAGGCACATGGTAATATATTACTATCTGCTACTGAATACCTGAGATTTCTAGGGTTACTGGGTCAACCTAAGCTATGTATTGCACCCTCACCTGTGTAAAGTGATTTGCAGCACATTCTCCACACTAAGTACCTTACTAAGTACTCGATCATCATTATTGTCCAGATTTACATTGTATGTGATTGTGGCAGATATATTTGCATTACAATTTCTACTTGGTTTCTCTAACCAACAATGCTAACCTAGCATCGTTTCTCTGCGCATGGCAACCCAGAACTACTATATCGTCAGGGTTATGAAAAGATATCTAGGCCAAGCTGAAGATCTTAGAATGGGAAAGTCTAGGGGTATGAGTGTAGCGAACACCAGTGGGCGTGGGCACCCCCCGTCTCCCCCCATACCTCCCCACCGGTCACCTTTGTCTCAAGATGCCCCTGCTTCTTCCCCTGCTTCATTGGCGGATACAGCTAAAGAGCTTTCATTACATCTACTCCCTCTTCTCGAGCAGAAAATACTGCCAGTGATAGAATCGCGTTTTGATACCCTGCAAGCTTGTATTGACAATGCCATGACTGCATTAGACTCTAATACTAAACGCATTGTTAATCTAGAGCAGCGAGTTAGCGATCTTGACGACACCCATATAGCACTTCAAAATACTATAATTTAAAAAAAATCAGACGATTACTAACTTAGAAGACAAATTAGACGATTTGGAGAATCGCAATAGGTGAAATAACTTGCGATTTATAGGAATACCTGAGTCGATCAAATCACCGGAGTTAATTCAATATCTCCAACATAATCTGCTTGCTGCTCTACAATTAACAGAGTCTGCCCACAATATTGTCATAGAGAGGGCTCACAGACTGGGACCCGAAAGGTCGGGGAGAGGAGACAAACCTAGGGCGGTAATAGCATGGTTCCTTAACTACCGTGATAAGGAGCTAATTCTACGCACTTACCGATCCTTCCCCTCTTTTAAGATTGGTGACCACAAGATACTGATGTTCCAAGATTTTTCCATCCAAATCACTCAAAAGCGCAGGGAATTTGCTCCGATTTGTAAAACCCTTTTTGAGCACCACTATAAACTTATCCTGTCATATCCTGCACGGCTTAGAATAACTCATAATGGCCAAAATTACAGTTTTGATAATCCTAAGGAGGCTAGAGATTTTGTCTCCACCTTTGACATGCACCCCCGTAACCCTGACACAGGTTAAACTACACTACTTCTTGCCCTTCTGGGTTGCCCTCTATAGATGTTGTTGACTTTCAAACTATGACCTCATCCGTCAATGTTATGTTATTTCATATGTTACTTAAGAAATTAACAATCAAAATGCCCTCAGTTTTGGGCTTGTTACTATTTTCAGTAGGAAAATTTAGAAAAGTGTTGGTTAAGAGCATTACTGTTGTCAATTTTCACTTGCAAAAGTTTACTGTTCCTTTGTTATTACTCATGAGACCTTCGCCCACACAGAGTGATCGAATTGGTACTCATGTATGTGTAGGAGCCCTTGGACGGGGAGAAACGCCGGATGCCAACTTTCACCTTTTTAGGCGGCATGTAGAACCTCTAGATGTGTCTAAAGGCAAATCGGTCACAAAGTCCATTGACACATGGGTCCAAGGGGCTCTAGGAATGGACAAGGGTTGCAAGGTTCCTAATGGTGGTTTACGAGGAGTCTTATGTTGTGCACACAAAGAGCAGGTATTGATAAAGTTCTTGATGTCCTCCCATAGTGAAGGCCACCAATAACTCCGTGAAATCAGGGCATGAGTCTTGGTGATACCTGCGTGGCCGGCGAATCGAGATGCGTGGGCCCAAGACATGAGTTTCTTCCGAAGAGACGATGGAACAAATGTTTTCCCTGCTGGAACGACTTGAGTACTTGAAAGCATTGTGGGGTCCAGAATAAGACGTTCCTCATTTACCTCTTCTGAGGTGAACTGTCTGGACAGGGCATCTGCTTTCGTGTTCTTGGTGCCCGGACGGAAACGGAACTGGAGATTGAACCTGGAGAAAAAGAGAGACCAACGAGCCTGGCGGGGGTTCACACACTGAGCATTCTTAAAATACAACAGATTCTTGTGGTCCGTGAATACAGTGATCGGGTGTGTGGCCCCTTCCAGCAGGTATCTCCATTCTTGGAGTGCTAGTTTGACTGCTAACAACTCTTGTTCCCCAATGGTATAATTCTTTTCGGCTGAAGAGAATTTCCTGGAAAAGAATCCACAGGGATGTGTTTGTCCATCTTGGAATTTTTGTGACAATATAGCTCCTACTCCTTCAGATGAGGCATCGACTTCTAACAGGAATGGTAGAGAGGTGTCGGGTTGCCTAAGGATAGGAGCTGTTACAAAGGCTTCTTTAAGCCGGTGAAATGCCTGTACACTGGATATTGGCCACTTTGAGGGGTTAGACCCCTTCTTGGTCAACGAGGTAATCGGTGAGATGATGGTGGAATAATGGTGAATGAACCGCCTATAAAAGTTCGCAAAGCCAATAAATCTCTGAGTACCCCGAAGCGTAGTGGGTTGTGGCCAATCGAGGATAGCTTGAATCTTGGCTGGATCCATCTTGATCTGGGTACCTGACAGAATGAAACCAAGAAACGGGATACAATTGGTTTCAAAAATGCATTTTTCAAATTTGCAATAAAGGCGGTTCTCCCGAAGACGTGAGAGGACCTCCTTTACCGTTACCCGATGGGAGGTTAGGTCTTTGGAAAATATCAGTATATCATCAAGATATACCACTACCGAAATGTTTAATAGGTCCCTGAATATCTCGTTCACGAAGGCTTGGAATACCGCAGGAGCGTTACTAAGACCGAAGGGCATCACTAGATATTCATAATGTCCGTCCCTGGTATTGAAGGCGGTCTTCCACTCATCCCCACTCCGGATACGAATCAGGTTATAGGCCCCTCGGAGGTCTAGTTTTGTGAAGACGGTGGAACCTTTAATTCGGTCGAACATCTCCGGTATTAGTGGTAACGGATACCTATTCTTGACTGTGATTGCATTGAGTCCACGGTAGTCAAATACACGGGCGCAAGCCCCCATCTTTTTTTTTCACAAAAAAGAATCCGGCCCCAGCCGGAGAGGTTGAGGGACGGATAAACCCCCTGGCAAGGTTTTCTTGTATATAGTCCGACATGGCCTGGGTTTCGGGCAAGGACAAGGGATAAGTCCGACCTCGAGGAGGAGATGTACCAGGAACGAGATCAATAACACAATCCCAGGGGCGGTGAGGTGGTAGAATCTCAGCGGATTGTTTATTGAACACGTCAGCAAAGTCTTGATAGGGTTCAGGTAGGTTAGGAAATGACGAGGTCTTGGCAAGACGATGGGGTTTGACAACGGTAAGACAGTGTTTGAAACAATAATTGCTCCAGCGAAGAATCCCTGAAGTGCGCCAGTCTACATGAGGATTGTGTTGCTGGAGCCAGGGTAACCCCAGGACGATTGGGAAGGTGGTTTTTGGCAAGACAAGAAATCGGATCTTCTCCACATGGAGGACTCCTGTTTGGAGTTGGAGCTCGCAGGTTTGATGTGTAATTGAACCTCCAGGAATCCGACTGCCATCTACTGCTGTGAGGTAAGTAGATATAGGGAGTGGCTTCGTGGAGATATGCATGTCTCTTACGAGGTCTTGAGAAATAAAGTTTTCTGCAGCGCCAGAGTCCAATAAGGCGGTAAGATTAATGGACACGGAATTCAGGGTAAGGACAACAGGTAATGTGCAGTCTTTATGGACAGAGGAGCGAAGTGGCACCCCTAACTTTAGCTCCTCAGATTCAGTTAGGAGCGCCCGTTTCCCGGCCGCTTTGGACACTGGAGTCTTAGATGTCCGGACTCGCCACAATAAAAGCAAAGATTACCACTGGCACGCTTTTGGCGCTCTTGATCTGTAATGCGTGACTTCCCCAGTTGCATAGGTTCTTCTACTGGGGGAGGAGAGTTCCGTGCTCTGGAGCTTGTAGGTGTCTTGGGTCGATACCCCTCCTTTCGCTCGGATGCTCTTGCACGATGCCGGATGTCTACCCGGGTACACACTGTAATGAGTTCGTTTAGAGAACTTGGTAGCTGGGAAGTGACAAGATGGTCTTTGATACGATCGGAGAGTCCATGCCAGAATATGGAAACCAAGGCCTCATCTCCCCAGTTTAATTCAGATGCAAGAGTCCGAAATTGAATTACGTACTGGCCTACCGACAGATCCTTCTGACGTAGGCGAAGAATATCACTTGCTGCAGAGGATGACCTCCCGGGAGTATCAAAGATCACCCGAAAAGTCTCTAAGAAATTGTCCAGACTAGACAGTAAAGGGTCATTTTTCTCTAGCAAGGGCGAGACCCAATCCAAGGCTTGACCACTCAAGAGGGAAATGATGTATGCCACCTTGACACTGTCTGTAGAGAAGTTTTCCGGCTGAAGCTTGAATTGAAGCAGGCATAAATTCAGGAAACCTCTACACGACTTGGGTGACCCATCGAACTTGGTGGGAATTGATAAAGGTATTCGGGGCGTACCAGACGATGCCCCGGCGGAGGAAGCAGGAGCTTGATGCATCACTGTATGTTGGAATGCACCAACTTGATTGACCAGTTCATGAAGGCACGATACTACTTGCCCCATAGTTATTTCTTGCCGCTCTAACCGAGTAGCTGTATCAGCCGTTGCTCCCTGGGGGTTTCACGAGACAGGAACAGGACTGGAACACTGGACTGGATCACGAGACTTGGAACAGGACTGGACCACGAGACAGGAACAGGACTGGAACACTGGACTGGATCACGAGACTTGGAACAGGACTGGACCACGAGACAGGAACAGGACTGGAACACTGGACTGGATCACGAGACTTGGAACAGGACTGGACCACGAGACAGGAACAGGACTGGAACACTGGACTGGATCACGAGACTTGGAACAGGACTGGACCACGAGACAGGAACAGGACTGGAACACTGGACTGGATCACGAGACTTGGAACAGGACTGGACCACGAGACAGGAACAGGACTGGAACACTGGACTGGATCACGAGACTTGGAACAGGACTGGACCACGAGACAGGAACAGGACTGGAACACTGGACTGGATCACGAGACTTGGAACAGGACTGGACCACGAGACAGGAACAGGACTGGAACACTGGACTGGATCACGAGACTTGGAACAGGACTGGACCACGAGACAGGAACAGGACTGGAACACTGGACTGGATCACGAGACTTGGAACAGGACTGGACCACTGGACTGGACCACGAGACTTGGAACAGGACTGGAGGACTGGACTGGAATGCAGAACTGGATCGCAGGAGTGGAATGCAGGAGTACCAGGCACCTAGGAGACCTAGTTGTTCTGGCACTGATGGACCAGTGCACAGGGTTTAAATAGTGCGCCCTGTGCACCGATTGGCTGGAGGTCTGGAGAGCAGGAACACCATTGGAGAAGTGCGATCACCTGATCCATCCAAGATGGCCGCGCCCATGGATCGAAGTACTGCTGGTTTGCCGCCAGAATTCCATGTGAGCAAACGCTGCAGTAATACTGGTAAACAGGCACAGGGCTGTCACTGTTTCAGTGACAGCCTCCGACGGACCGCAGTCGCTGCACAGCGGGAGATGGCAGTTCTCAGGAGGTCAAAGCATAGGTAAGTGCAGCGTCTGCCGCGGGTTGTGATACTACCCTGATGCAGATTTGTACCAACGTTTCTGGGGATGCCCAGTAATCAAAGGCTTTTGGCTACGAATACTTAGATTTGCAGAAAATCATTTGATTAATTATATTCCATTTACACCTGAGTGGGTAATTTTAGGGATAATACCAGAAGGACAAAGAATTTGTAAGGGGGGGGGGGGATTATTACTTGCAATAAGTGCAGCAGCACGAAAAACCATCTTGCACCTTTGGCTTCATTCAAAGGCACCACCCTTCACTATGATTCAGGAAAAATGATCTCATATCTTTGAAATGGACTGGATAGAGGCCGTTCTGTCTAAAGAAAGGCTCACCGAGATTTTTTTCAACATATGGGAAACGTATATTAAGACCCTTCCTAGGGCAGTTAAGCAGCAATTGCATAATAGCTTTGGTCAAACTAGATGGTACTTACTGATCGATAGATAAGCTATATACTCAAAATGAACAGTGATAGGTAATATTTCTGAAAATAAGCTTGAAGGATGCATGTGTTGTCAGGACAATTAATGTGAAATAACCATATGGCATTGTTCTGATCTGTAAATGTGCAGTGTACTGTTAATAAAAAATTAGAAGATATTTTCTTTCTCTTTTGTTTTTGAGAAAGAGGGGGCTAAATGATCCTTCAAATTTTTGGCCTTTCTAAAAAGTAAATGCGGCCTAAAAGGTAGAACGGATCTCAGGAATGGATCCAAAAGTACTGTCTGATAGTTTCTTTTAATGATCTTATTAATTATTCCTGACAAATTATTGTAGCTTGATACAAAAGCTAAAGCTCTATCATCTAACCTGAGTTTCAAATCTGAATTTTCCTTCTCTTTCTTAGAGATCAACAGTTCTTCCCTATTTACTGCTAGTATTTCACTATATGTAGTTTTCAAAAGAGGGTCAGGGTACCCCTTTTCCTTGAATTTCGTCATAAGGGCCCCTACTTGTTTTTTATAAGATTTAACATGAGAACAGTTTCTCCTTATCCACCTCATCTGTCCTTTGGGGATATTGTTAATCCATCCCTTCTGGTGGCTACTTGTGTATCCTATATAGTTGTTAGTATCGACTGATTTGGTGTATGTCTCAGTGGTCAAAATGTTATCAATGATAGTGACAGTAATGTCCAAGAAATTGATGGTAATGGGGTCATAGGAGTAAGTGAATTTTTTATTAAAATCATTAGTATTTAAACGATGGATAAACTCAAGAAAAGAATCTGGGGTCTCTGTCCAAATAAAAAACAAATCATCAATGAATTTATGGTAGAGGATGAGGTTCATGCCCAAGTAGCCTCCCCAATTTAGTTCCTCATCCAATTTGGCCATATAGAGGATGGCAAAACTCAGCACAAACCTCGTCCCCATTGCCGTTCCGAGAATTTGTAGCAAATGAACTCAATTGACTTCAAAATAAATTCCTTAAGATCCTTAGAAAGAGTATAATCCCTTTCCAAATAAAATGTTACTGCTCCTTTTCCTCCATCATGAGGAATGTTAGAGTATAATGCTTGGACATCACAAGTAACCAACAAAAAGGATGGATCCCACTCAGTTTCTGATATGCATTGTAAAAATTCCATTGTATCTCTTAAATGTGATTTTAAAGCTTTAGCTTTGTCCTGTAAATGGGTATCCACAAATTTGACGTTAGAGATTGAATCCCAAAAATTATGGGATGTCCCGGTGGGTCCACCATCCTTTTATGGATTTTAGGAAGATGGTAGTAGGTGGGCACCAAGGTGGGCAAGTCATCGGATCCTGGGACCAGGGGTGAATTGTCCATTCCACTTATATCCTCCATTAGATTAATCAATGGTTTTAAAGCTTCCTGTTCCCCAATATCCCAACCAGTGGAGCTAGAGGGTACCTTGGAAGCAGCCAATTTATCTTTTGTATCTTGTTTAAATCCACAATATTTTTTCCTACAAATATCTCTAACATTTGTTTAATTCAATAAACAACTCGAAGTAATTCAGCTTGGATGTAGTGGAGAATTTCAATCCTCGTCTTAATAGAGAGAATTTTTGATGACAGATTAAAGACTCCCGTACAATCCAGGTTTCCCACCTCGATTGTATTTACATTTTCTGCTGTCTTTTTGGATTTACCTCCCCTGACTCCTCTTGGCCAGATTCTCTTCTTCTTTTTTTGTGGGGATTGTGGTTCTAAAATCTGAAATCTGTTGCTCACTGATATGGGGAACTGTGGAATCAAAAGATTCCTGGTTTTCTCTAAAATAAAACTTCTGGCTGGGGATGAGAGGTGGAGGGACCATTATCATCTAGAGTTAAAATTGAAATAAAGGCATTCTGATGTTGTCTAGGATCATTAAAAGTAGTTTATTTATATTCAAATTGGTATTAACTGTAAAATTGGGATACTTATTTTTAATGTTATTGTTGTTATTACTAGTGTTTTTAGGATTCTGATTAGATGTATTGACTTCTCTAAACTTGTTATTTCTTCAGGAGGCAAGATGGTGAAGCCCAATTCCCAGACAATATGCTGCAATGGACACTGTGCAGGAGGCTGCCACTATTGGGAGTGGCACCTCTGGAGGGCTGGAGAATGGGTATGACGTGGGAGAGCCGCTGACAGATGGCTCCTGGTCAGGTAAGTGCGGGAGAGCTACGGACTAGTGGATGATCGGAGGGACAGGGAAGTGTTGAGTCAGTGTACCCCAAAAGTACGCAGTGCGGCAGCACGCAATTGTACGCAAATAAACCTTATAATTACCACAGAGTGGAGGATACGGTCCAACCCACAGAAGTGTGTTTTATGTAGGCAGAGAAAGAGTTAACCAAAAGCGAGGGTCTCCTGATACAGCAGCGAGACCAGTCACTGGCAAGATGTCTTACAAAGTCACCTGGGGCCCAACGCCCAGACAGAGAGCTTTTTAACAGTAAAGATCAAAAGGGTAACCGAACGCAGGTTGATTAGAGAGATCTCTAGACCATTCTGGATCCTTAGCTCATCATTGGTCTCAGGGTCTTCTATTGTTCTTACTTCCTAGGTTCATCAGCATAATTGGGGACACACATATATCATATCAAAACTTATAAATGCTTATAACTTGTGAGCGCTTTATGCGATCTTTTAGCAGAAAGTATCATCTCTAATACAACATCATATTCTACACCACAAGACTAAACACAATATAATTATGACAATCATTCAACGATCGGCGGCAATTAGCTGAATGAACCATCTGCGAACACACAGTCCAAGTAAATAGGAATGCGTACAGACATTAAACATGAAGTCCTGTGTAAAAATATATATATCAGTATGTTTATGTGCGTGAAAGTACGCACATGCACTTTAATGTGCACACATAGTTGCGTAAATCCACGTTCACATTTTCCCTGCACTTTTCCAAGGTTCTTTGTTCTCAGTCTTTGCAAAGATTAATTATTATTTTAGAGCACTTCCGGTGGGCGGCGTGCCTGGTGTAGCCGTGTTTTAAGAGGGCTCCTGCTGAACTGCCAATCCAAGGGCTGAATTAACGGGCAGAATACCCCCTTATCCCCAAGCAAGTCCCTATCAGGGTTTGGAGTCCCTGGCCCTGACTCTTACCTGACTGGGACAGGATTTGGCAGAGCGGCAGGCTGATTCCCCGGAGTCCGGTCCGCGGTCGGACCGCATGGTCAGCGGTGCTAGCGTGGCTACAGGAGGTCAGGGCCGGCAATTACCGCTGACGAGTGTCAGGAGGGGACCCCCCCTGGCAAGTGTGCAGCGGAGGAGAGAGGTGCGCCGGGACGCGGTGCACTGAGGCAGCGGGAGTCTGCGGCCATCACAGGAGGCAAGGACCGCCATCTTGTCAGCGGAGCTTCTGAATGCCGGCAGGTGATGGGTGCAAAGGGGGAGTTCTAATAAAGTCTCCTAGAGGGCCTGGAGCTGCATTATAAGAAGGGCAGGAGACACAGGCTGCTTCTTATGTACCTGGAATTAACAGGCAGCGGAGGAGATTTAAGGGAGCTGTGACCCATAAGAGCCCCTGTACAGCTCAGCACTTGGCTGTGTTCTACTTGGCCCTAAAAGACCCAAGTGACTGTATTCTCAGTATAACTGTCCATTACCATAGGCTTCTGATCAGAACCTGTTGCATCTACTGCCTAATTACCCTATTTGTTAACTGGGGAATGTTTCATGACTGTGCCTTTTGACGTGGAAATAATTGCACTTTATACGGAAGTATTGTGCGCAAGTGTGAGTGGGCGTCCAGGATTGTCCATATTCTCTCGTTACCACTAACCGTGGGAAGAAACGTATATTTGGAACTGTACAAATCTTAGCCAATAAAATTAGGAGGCCCAGGTGAGCCCATTTGCGGATGTATTGGCTTTGAAGTTGTAGAAAAGC
>WWET01004749.1:82047-98102 GCA_011038615.1 Limnodynastes dumerilii | reverse complement strand
GATTTAGACTATGTGCGATACAAATACTTCAGATGGGGCGATAAGGCGGGTCGCTTATTGGCTAGGATGTCAAAACCCTGGAAGAAACGATCATTTATTAAGGCTATACGAGACCCTGAATCGGGTAGAATCTTGGTATCTACACAGGAAATACATAAACAGTTTCAGGGGTTTTACAAGCAGTTGTATACCCCGATTCAGCATGATCCTGACCTGCAGGCGTCACTATTGCAAGAGGCGCAATTATCTAAATTGTCGCCAGCGCAGAAAGAAATATTAATGGCAGATATAACAGCGGAAGAATTAAATACTGTAATTTCTAAATTGAAACTACAGAAAGCCCCCGGACCAGACGGGTACACTGGAGAATATTTCAAAATGTTGCAACCTTCCTTGATCCCACCACTGTTAGAGTTGTATCGTACAATCTTTAGAGACACTCCCAGCTACCCCGCTTTCAACAATGCTATTACTACTTTAATCCCCAAGCCCAATAAGGACCCACTGAATGTGGATTCTTACCGCCCGATTACTTTATTAAACACTGATTTCAAGATATTGTCCAAACTTTTCGCCAACCGATTACAATCTGTGTTACCTGATTTACTAACGCGACATCAGGCTGGCTTTGTGCAGGGTAGGCAGGCGGTAAAGGCCATTAGAACGGCGTTTGCAGCTGTGATCAGCGTGGCGCAGTCGACATCTGGGGACCAAATGCTGCTCAGCCTTGACACGCACAAGGCCTTTGACACTGTCTCCTGGCCGCACTTGTATTCAGTGTTATCAGAAAGGGATTTTGGTGACTCCTTTATTAATTTGGTGAAATATTTCTATACTGCTCCCGACACTGCGCTGCTTATTAATGGGGTATTGGGAAGTAAGATAGAGATGGGAAGGGGTACCCGTCAGGGATGCCCTATGTCGCCCCTGCTGTTCAACCTGTCCATTGCTCCTTTATTCCGTATATAGGAGAACTTCGAGGCTTTTCATGGGATAACAATAGGTAGAACGGAATTGAAAATATCGGCATTTGCGGATGACGTATTATTATACATCGCAAATCCGAAGGATTCACTGAACTTAATAATGGGCAGGTTGGATGAGTACGGGAGGACATCGGGCTTTGCAGTAAACATGGCTAAATCCGTGGCTATGTTATTGAGCAACACCACGCACATCCCTTCATGGGGTACACATGTGGGATTTCAGTGGGCAAGGGATCATATAGTTTACTTGGGTATTAAATTACCAAAGCAACCCTCGAAACTCTATACACTCAATTATGGGGCAGCTATGTTGGCTATGCAGGCGGAATTGCAGGGGTGGCGTAAGCTACCTTTATCTTTTCTGGGTCGAATTAACTTATTAAAAATGGTTACGTTCCCGAGATTGATGTATCTCATCCAATCATTACCTTTACTGATTCCTCAGCGGGAGGTTAAGAAAATCCACTCCCTATTTAGGAAATTTATATGGAAAGATGGGGCCTCGCGCATTAGCATGGTGAAACTGCAGCAGACGGTGGCCAATGGTGGCCTGAACCTACCCAATGTGAGGACATATAATTTGGCAGCATTGTTGCGATATCTTCGTGACTGGTTGCACGACACACAGGTATATTGTGATGGGGCAGTGGAGCAGGCCTTTCTGGATGGGGTAGGCCTTATTTGTTTCTTGCATAAGCCCGACCAAGAGATAGAGTCTAAAATTAAGAGTAATCCATTATTATGGCATACCAGAAAAGTCTGGCATATTTTCGAGTAAAATATGGCTTAAATGGACATAAATCATTATTTCTGCCGTTTGTAGCCAACCCTGCATTTCAAGGAAGCGGGGCTCATTATCCCTTTCACAGTTGGAAACAACGAGGGGTGTCTAATGTGGGACATTTGGTGGACCATACCACTAGGAAACCACTCACATTTGTCCAGGCTAAAGAAAAGTTTTACTCGCTGGGGCACTACCCAATGGCGTTCTTACAGGCGCAATACTATGTGGCAAGGACGATTCGTGAGTTGTCTGAAGTAGATTGGAACAACCCATTGGATAAAATGTTAGGCCAGCCCCCCCCCCAAACGAGGTGCTATCACAGCACATTATAGGTTCCTAAGGGAGGAATTGGATTATGCACAGGTGAGAACGGGTTTAGTTAAATGGACATCACACTTCCCCAATATGACAGTGGAAGATTTAATTAAAGGACTGCATACTTCATGTCAGTTGATTAAATCCAGTCAATATAGGGACATGTTGTATAGAATTTATCATTATGCCTACTTCTCACCAAAGCGACTTTATATAATGGGAAACAGAGATTCCTCGGACTGCCCCAAATGTGGTAGATTGGAGGCACATATGTTCCATTGTCTATGGGAATGTCCACTGGTGCGTAGATTTTGGCTGCAGGTCCGGGGTTTTGTGGAAACATACCTAATTCATAATTTTGTGCTCACGCCCGAATGGGCGATATTTGGAACGTTTCCAACCAATGTACGTATACCTAGTTATCAGGAAACTGGCAATGTTCTTAAGCGCGGCAGCTAGGAAAGTTATATTACAATGTTGGATTTCCACTATTCGCCCCTCCATGAAACTTTTTCTAGAGAAACTATTCTTCCTCTTTAAAATGGAGTGGATAGAAATGTTGCTGGCAAAGGAAAAGAAAGTGGAGGGCTTTGTGCAGTGTTGGAAGGGGTATATCATGACCTTGCATCCAAGGGTACAAAGTAGAATCCGGGATTCTATAAGCCACACCTCCTGGTTTTTATTAGAAACCCATATGGGTCATGAACCTATAGCTATAAATCAAGGTGAAAGGGATTAGGAAATAGGAGTGTAGTATCCCCCGATACGTTATTTGTTAAGGAATATCAGCATGAAGGTGTCAAGAAATGATTTATGACAGGATTCACACAAGCAAGAGGAAAGGAAGTAATGCGGAAAATAGCTCAATGGATATCTAAACGGTAGTTATTATTAGACGGTTATCTGGTACAATAAACAAACTGTAGTTTATATTGTATTTCTTGACAATCTCGTGAATGTAATGAATGTTATGATGTAATGTTATAAGACTGTGACAAGCTGTTTTCTTTGTACAATGCGGTGTCTTCAATAAACAAAATAAAAAAAAAATAAAAAATTATTATTTTAGAGATTAATAGCGATGTTTTTATTTCTGTTTTATTTCTCTTTCCACAGACCACCCTTCGATAGACCACTCAATCTATCGCTTTAAACATCTTCTAAACCTGGAATATAAATTAAATCATTGTTAGTTAATTCTATGCTCTCGGTTACAGTCATAACTAATTCAGTTTTCTTCCCTTTACAACTTATGACTCCTTGAACACATTTCATACTCAACACGATTAGCATGATAACACCCATTACTAGTACTAAAAGTTTGATCACCCCAGTAGCTAGTGCTTTAGTTCCCTAATCCTGAGAACCAATTTACTGGGTTCAACCATGACATCCATTCTGCAACTTCCTCTCCTATAGTGGACAAAGATATATTATGCGAAATACAGAACTTTCATCCCTCTTACGGTCAATGGGCCGTATCCAGAACTACGGCCGTCTTCCATAGACGGCCGTAATTCACTGAACAATAGCTACTGCGCACGCGTAGTAGCTATTGTACGTAATCTGCGTATCATTTCGATACGTAGATTGCGTATATGCGGTCTAAAAGACGGCCGTAGTTCTGGATACGGCCCAATGACTTCATGTGGGTCCTCAGTATTATTGGTGATATAAGTACAGCACTTAACTCCAAATTGGGTGGCCAGAGTTACATAGTAACCTCCTGTGACAGCAGTCAAGTAATTCAAATCCATTCTATGTTGTGTCAACTCTTTCTTCTAGGCCTGTAACTCTAAACCTGTATAACGAAAAGTGTCATCATACAAGTCAGTCATGTTATCAATTAAATTTGCTAATGAGTGGATATACTTATAATTAAGGGTGCCTTTTCTTGTAAAATCTAGGGTTACCAAAAATTGGAATCCCGTTGATTCATTTATTAAATCAGTGGCCAAAGGTTTACCTTGATGTGGCACACTTCTTTTATACTTGTGTTCGTAAGAGACATGTACATAAGGTGGGGGCTAGATTTATGTACATTAAGCATAGTCTCATGAGATACAGTTAGTATTTCAGGTACTATCCTACCCAAAAAACATAACCCTTGGGAATTTGGGGCTAGCCACTTATAGGCTCTTCTCCAACAAATATAATACACGTCACTTGGGAGGATAAAAGGTACATTATGGTGCAATAGGACTTGACACAATTCTCCTATAAAGCTCCCTTTACCCAATGTTTTTAGTTGTGACTTGCATGTATCCTCCTTTATTATATCTTGACAATATTCAGGATGAGCATTTCCCACAGATATCTTTGTAGCATTGATCATTGACCAACCAAGTGTTTGAAAATCTTTCCTACTCTTGACCTCCTGTACCCGTCTAGTAAGTATGGGTTCACTATCAGCTCTTATGAGTATACCATGGTGTGATTATGCCATACAACTTCCCAATAACCTAATCGCATATGGCTCATAAAATTAATACACATTAAGATTTGTCTGTGGAATATTGCCTGAGTCGAAGACCAGGGGATCCGGAAGCATTAAATTTCTCTGCCAATGGCCTCCCACCCCATAATTAATAAGTACCTCAGAGTTGTTCAAAGGGACTGGAATCAAACCTAAATTGTCTTGTCTCTGAGGTACATGGGAACATACCCAACATTCACTTTGGTTCAAGACCTTCCCTAAAAAAAGCATGGTAATGATCTAACGGGTGCCTGTCAAACTTAGGGTTGTGTTTAGTTTTGACACAATTGTACACAACTTTCTTCCATCACAGGGGCACAAGTCTTACAAATGCAATATTCAGATGATAATCCCTTTCATTGATCTTTCTCCTCAGAGTTAGAGTGTTTTTCATACTCGGAAACTATAATGTTGGGCATAGCCCATGATTCAATATTACCATCTGATTGGTACCCATCCTTCTCTCCGATACCAGACCCAATCTCCTCCACCCTTTTACCATCTCCAGAACTGAGTGTACTGAAAAGGAACAAAAATGTTAATAAAGAAAAGGTGGATTCCATCTTCGGTAGGATGACAGCAATCTCTCCATCTCGATTAATCCATCTAGACTTCATCTTCCTGGAACAGATGCTCAAGATTAGGGGCAATCATCACAACTTCCTCCTCATCTCGGACCTCCTCAGGATTGACGGCTCTTTTACAGTGAGAGGAATGGACCCAAGTATTCCTTTCTGCAATCTTTCTGTAGGTGGTGCTTTTCAGTAGCACTTGGCACGGTCATTCCCATCTGTCAATCAGACAACCAGAACGTAAGAAATTTTAAATCATCACAAACTCACCATGTTCAATATCATGACATTATTTTGTGGCATGTCTGGCGCTATCCACTTAATACATTTTTGTTGTTTCTTAAGCTGCTTGCTCATCTGTATGAGATAACGGACAGTCACATCATTATTGCATTTCATTTCTTACTGGGGATCTACCATAATATGGGGTTGACGTCCAAACAAAATTTCGTATGGTGACAAATTAAGTGGAGATCTGGGAGTGATGCTATGAAGGACTATGGGCAATGCTTCGGGCCAGGCTAACCCGGTCTCAGCAGTTACTTTACTGAGTTTGTTTTTAATAGTGCCATTGAACCTCTCTACCTTTCCACTGGCTTGTGAGTGATATGGGGTATGCAATTTGCTAGAAATTCCCATGAGCTGGCACATGCTCTTAAATACCTCTCCAGTAAAGTGGGTACCTTGGTTACTTTCAATCACCTTTGGTATACCGAACCTACAAACAAACTCTTGGACTAGCTTCTTTGCAGCTTCTTTACAAACAAGCTCTTGGACTAGCTTCTTTGTTCGATGCGGCTGGATAGGCTTCCACCCAGTGGGAAAACATGTCAACACATACTAGAACATATTTTACATTTCTACAAGGTGTTAACTGTAAAAAATCAATTTGTATTACCTGGATAGGACCCTCTGTTGGCGGAATATGGGATGGTTCTATAGGAATAGACTTACCAACATTTATCTTTAGGCATATAAGACATGATTTAACCATTCCAGAAAATCCTGGTGCACACCAGTCAGACCATGTGCTGCTTCAGTTAAGGCTGGGAGATATGCCCTGGAAGCCACCGCCTTCCCTTGTCCATCCTTCCAAAGCCCTGTGGGCTCCTGTTCACATCACTTCGCCTTCCAGGCGGCCTTTTCCTGTGGGAAACACAATTGCTGCATTTCTATTAATCTTTGCATGGACAATGATTCAAACACCATCAATTTATAAAAAAAATTCAATGGTACAAATGCAGCTGCTCTCTTAGCAGCTTCATCAGCCCTTTGGTTACCTAGTGATACCATGTCAGTATCAATTAACCTGTGTCAGTCTGTCTATGACAACTCCCGTCTGTGTAAAATATCACATCTGCACCATCTAGTGGGGTGTCACATATGTCAGGTCTTGCAGTAAAGGTTAGACTTAGATAGTCCATACAGTCATGAGTGTCTGTTTGTCTGCTAAATTCAGTCATTTCCAGATCCCCGTCCACCCTTTGTGCATCATGAGGCACACATGGTAAAGATGAAGCTGGATTTAGCGTGTTACACCGTTTAATTGTGATATTAGCAGGTGCCATAAGCGTTAGTTCCCATCTTGTAAACTGTGCAGAGGAGACGTGTCTAGTCTGAGCAGAATTCAGCAGGGCAGATACAGCATGTGGTACATGGACAGTCAAATCATGGCCTAATACTACATCTTCAATTTTACTGACCAGAAGAGCGGCAGCCGCCACTGCTCTGAGACAAGTCATGAGTGACTTAGCTACAGTGTCTAGCTGGGCACTGTAGTATGCCACTGGCCTGTTAGCATCTCCATGCTTCTGTGTCAATACTCTTGCCGCACAACCAACAGCTTTCATATAATATAGGTCAAAAGGCTTATTGTAGTTAGGGATTCCAAGAGCTGGAGCTGAAATTAAACCTTTCTTTACATTCTTAAAGGCCTGCTCTGACTCTTCTGTGTGTATTACATGGTCAGGCTTAGAAGCAGAGATTAGCTCCTGTAATGACAACACTAGTATGGAAAACCCAGGAATCCAATTCCTGCAGCACCCACACGCTCCTATAAACGAACGAACTTGCAGTTGGTTCTGCGGTAGTTTCATCTCCTGTATAGTCTTGATTCTGTCCTCTGTCAGATGCCGAAACCCTTTGGTAAGGCAGTGTCCCAAGTACTTGATTTTGGTCAGACATGGCTGCAACTTCTCTGAACAGAAACAGAGGAAAAGAACAAGATAGAACCCTGCAGGATGCAGAGAAATCAGAAAAACAGAAAGACTAACAAGAAGAACTGCTTGCAAGGCAAGAGAACAGCAGTACAAGAGGAAGCAGGATAAGGTTTCTGTTGAACAAATGTAGAGGCAACCAGGGAGGCTAGATCAAACAATATCACCAGCAAGGGAGAGTTCTCCTTGCTGGGTATTTAAACACTAAACAACCAGTCAGAGCTGGAAAGCCTCCCAGGTCTTGTTGGTCAGAATCCTGGCTGCAGCTGAGAGCAATTAATCAGGATAGATCCTGTAGTTTTTTCTGCAGGCCTTTCTGTGCTAGTGTATTCCAGTTGCTTAGCAACAACTAGGGGAACAGAAAGCCACCTAGCAGTGAGGGCTATATTCTGACTACTGAAGCAGCCAGGAGTAAAAGAGAACAAGAAATGGATGCCACAACAACATTATTACTTAACAGCCCAGAACGAACGGCATTCTTTCACGCTGCTACCAATTCGGATATTCAAAAGGTAGAAAGTACACTAATGAGAAAGCCACTCTAAAGAGGCGTAACTCAAACTGGTTAAATGCAATATTTTTAAATTGATTAATAAGACGTAATATGTTAATCTATTCGCCTCCTATGATCTTCTACCCTTACTTGCATACGGGCCCACCCCTTAAGGACTCGACACTAAAAAACCATTGATTAAATCAAAGCCCCCCTGCAATTTACCAAAATATGAAGCACCTGTGCAGAGTGCTCTATGTTCCAAATGTGCACTCCATTGAAGTCATCCAGGAATTGAATCCAAACACCCATATCCTCTCTAAGCTCCGCAGACAGATGAACAAAATGATGGGAAAATTTCACTCATGACGTAGCCTGCAAAATATTTTGCCCATAGGGATTTCCCAGCAGGCAAAATTCAAAAAGACAGAGCAAAAATTGTACCTTTTTCAGATTGGCATGATGCTGGCCCTGCAAAGCTGTCAACATATGTTTAAACTTCAAAACTTTGTCGGATGGCAAACGGCAAGCTCCTACCACTCTATCGATGTCAATGCCCAGATATGATAGGCAAGTGGTAGGACCCTCCGTTTTTTTTCCACTACCTCCAGAATTCCGAAATGCCAAAAAAGCGCCTTGGATAAAAAAGCACCTGCGTACAAACTTCGGAATCAGCCAGACCAATGAAAAGAAAATCGTCAAGATAATGTGCTCATGATTTACCTCCGTCCGAATGCACCAATGTAAAAACATACTGAACTTCTTGAAAAGAGCACAAGAAATGGAGCAAGCCATAGGTAAACATCAATCTACAGAAAAACCTTCAGGTAACCTAAATACAAAATGCAAAGGTAATAGCTGAAAGGCCGACTCAATATTGAGCTTCGCCATTAAAGCTTCCATGCCACAAGATTACACCAAATCCTAAACTCGTTCAAAAAGCTGATGGTAAACAGAACACACCACAGGATCAGTTGCATCATTTACTGAAGAGCCCTCGGGATAAGACAAATGCGAAATCAACCTAAATTTACCAGGCAACTTTTTGGGAACTACCCCAACTGGGGAAATAATAAGACCCAGAATGGACAAGTCTGGAAAAGGGGCCAACATCCTTTCAAGAGCCACTTCCTTTAAAACCTTTTGCAATACAATACATGGAAGTTGGCGAGCCGACTTCAGGTTGCGATGGCAACTAGAGTGAACTGAACCTATAACTATTAAATGAAAATCGAACTGAAAACCATTACAAAGAAAATCGGCGTCTTCCCTATCAACATACCTCCAACCACTTTCTCGTGGTGTGCAACTTAATAGGGGAGGAAGCTTTAGAGAGTGTTCCTAACACCAGGGGTGGACTTGGATGCCAAATTAAGGAGGTTCTTACAATCCTTTGCAGGATGGGAACCTCCACATTTTGTACAAGTACTTAAACCAACAACTGTGCCCCTAATACACCTGGAGTAGTTAAAAATGAAGCATTTACCCTTCACTGCAACAAAGCAGAATGTACGAGAATGCTGACTGGACCTCCGAAAGGAAGAATTTTCTGAACTGTTTTGCATTTGTGATCTGCATCCAGATTCTCATGTCACTATCAAAGAAATCTATGTTCTTGGAACCCTCCTGGTTTTTCCAAAGCCTATCATTATAGGCCCTCCACATGCCAGCTCCAGTATTTGCATATAGGTCATAAATCAAGTGTAAATATCTTAGAATCCCCATATATTCCATGGGCCAAGATTCCAAATAGCAGGCTGCAAAAGGACAAACCTCCACAACCAATTTAAGAAGGTTCTGTATGCATCTTCACCGATCGGTGAGGACCAGGACGTTAATAGGAGGACTTAGCAACAGCTTGGCTCATTTATTTCCCCTTGCCCTTAGCATCCTTACTCTGCAATACTTTCTTGAGTAGTTTAATCCCCTTGGCCAGGCGGATTTGCAACGCAGAAGAATCAGTGCTTGAGCTAACACTAACATCCGAGCTCCCCTCCCGCTCTGGCATTTGCATTTCCCTGGACTCACCAGGATCCACGACACTTGCTGGATGCGATGGCATTCATTGTTGAAGAGGGTCAGTTCAATGTGAATTACCTTTCAAAGGGTCCTCCTCCGCCACTGATGCATCTTGCCCACGATGAATTCCTTCAGGTACAGGAGCCCTATACAAAACCGAGTCTGAAAATGGTAAAAACGTTAGCACAAGCACCCAAATCTACAGGCACTTTTTCTAACCCTTTTTCTGCCCGAACCAACATTACCCTCTGACATCTGAATGTCATGGCCAGGGAAAATAAGTGCTCAAGACAGAAGTTTGAGCTGTGCCTGGAAAAATTAGCATGCTAAATTAAATGGTTTGATGTTGAGGAATAGGACCAACCACCCTACAGTTAAAATATGGCCATGGGCCAGACTGCCAAATAGGGTATCGGACTGACTTGGGTGGGTATTTGCTCTGGGTTCCCAGGGACGTGATAGTGGTGGTTTAGTGAGACAGTGAGAGCTTGGGGCCTTAATATAGGATTTTCTCATGGGTTAGTAGGTAAAGGGATACAGGCTTGACATGGCTTGACCTAGAGCAAGACTTGACTGAACCTGGACTGGCCAGGAGTGGAACTGGAACAAGACCTGACAGAACCTGGACTGGGCCAGGAGTGGGACTGGATCAAGACTTGACTGAACCTCCACTAGCTATTAGTGGAACTTGTAGCAAGACTTGACTAAATCGGGACTGGCCAGGAGTGGAACTGGAACAAGGCTTGACTGAACCTGGACTGGCCAGGAGTGGAACTTGAAACAAGACTTGACTTGGAGTAGACCAGGTGCCTTGAACTGAAACAGGGTTAGATTTGACCTGGGCTGGGCCAGGTGACTTGAGCTGAAACAGGATTAGGCTTGACCTGGGCTAGACCAGGTGACATAAACTGGAACAGGATTAGACTTGACTTGGGCTGGACCAAGTGGATTGAACTGGAACAGGATTAAGTCAACAGCAAAGGTCTTTAAGCTGGAACAATATACTGCAGTCTGTACTCTGCTGGCAAGGAAATCAGGCTGATTGCTACAGCTGAGAAGCATGTTACTAGCTGTAACCTGAAACCAAAGTTCTCACAAGAAGCAAGGCAGGAACCAGGCACCCTGAATGAACAAGTTGTTCTGACACTGAGGTGTGGAAACCGAGTTAAAACATCTTTAATAACCCCAATATAATAATTATTCTTTACATAGTAGGTGAACAAAGAAACACGCAAAACAGCGTGAAACCGCAAACATGGATGCACGCGCCTATGCACGTTCGCACTTTCCCTGGCTTTATACTATTCAAAATTACACATTAATAAACACACTGACAAACACACATTCATATAGGACTTGTTCATATTTAATGTATACATGCGTTTCTATTTATTAAAACTGTGCTTTATCTTTGTAGATGGATTAATCACCGAATAATCGCAGACCAGTGAATGAATGTAATAACCATGTAATGTTTATAGTCTCAGGGTAGATAAAATAATAATACATATTGTTAGCCTAGTCGCTGAAAGACTGCATGTAGCGGCAGTAGAATATGAACATTACTAGGTTAGAATAAGAAATGTGTTTGATTGTGCTGATGACCCTCCAGGAGAAGAACAATGGAAGACCCCAGGACCAATGACGAGCTAGGAACCGAAAAAGGATTGAGATCTCTCCAATCAGCGGACGTTCGGCGAACCCTTTCTTTGTTGGACATAAAAGGACACTTTTGGACATTGTATCACTCTCTTTGAGAAGGCATCTGGATTGAAGTCTTGCCACCTAGCTGGTCGCGCTGCTGTATCGTGTGAACCTGCATTTTGTTGTTAACCTTTTCCTTGCTGAGATAAAACACGCTTTTGTGGGTTGGACCGCATCTTCGACTCTTTGGTAATTTTGGGTAACTATTGCGTATAATTGCGTACTGATGCACGTGGTACTTTTGGGGTTCACTGACTTAACAGAGGACTCAGTGCTCTGGGCTTAAATAGAACGTCCCTGACCTGGATGGACAGACAGGTCATGTGCTTCTCCTGGCTTGCTACTGCATATCATGTGCTTCTCCAAGCTTGTTCCTGGTTGGCTGCTGTAGATCATGTACACAGATCCAAGATGGCAGCACCTATGCACTGGAGGATAGAAGTGTTTGGTGCCTGTAATATACAGGGAAGCATGCAGTAGATATCATGGATGAAGCTGCCACTACTGAGAGTGGCACCTCCCTGGAGTCAGATTGCAGGCACGCCTGGAGAGAGTCGCTGACAGGCGGCTCTTGACGCGATAAGTCCTGCGTTTTGTGACAGTGGGGGAGGATAAGGCCACTGCCTCCTATGTAAATAAGGAATAACTCCACAGGCCCGTTCTTTTCAGAGTGAGCTGGAAGTTCCTTTTATTTACAAAGCCTCGGAGCAAAGATTAACACTCCGCTCCAGGCGTAAACTAGGAGTAAGTATTCCAGCTATGTCCCCATATACCCCCCTTTTCCTCCCCTTAATAGCTGTTATGAGGGGAAGTAAAAGGGGGGCATGTATGGGGAGACCGCTGGAATAAGCCACATAAAATGTGTTGAAATGTACAAAAAAAAATAATAATAATTTTGTTTCCATTTTCTAATAATAATAATGGTAAAAAATTTAAGAAAAACATTTAAAAAGTTACCTTTCCGAGAGACATGTTCGACTCTGAAGATTTCGATATGAACAGTGTGAGTATTGGTAAATTTTATGAATAAAGCTGCCAGGCTCGCTGCGAGGAGAAGCAAGCCTAGATCAGCAATTACGGGAAGTAAATAAACCCCTATGAATGAGAAGCTTATATAGGAATAAGAAGCCATTTTATGTGAACCGCATATATTTTATTATATGCCATTTTGTTGTTTTTAAGGAGCATCATATGAGAAAATAGTGTGACAATTCTGTTTGTTAAGTGTGCTAGGATTGAAAAACAATACATAAAAGATATGTTTTAAAGACATATAACTTACATGTGGCCTTATCTGCATGCACATTTCTGACAACAGATGCACAAAAACTACTCGCACAACGATGCTTTCTAAATTGTATATAATCTTGGCTGTGTAAGCTGGGGGCCAGCTCTTCTGTAACACCAACTACCATCTACCATGCTATACTGAGAGCTCAAGCTGACGACTGCTATACTGAATTGCTGATGGATAACATCTGCTAACTGCAGCAATAAAATTTGATTGAAACTCAAGTGGTCTTTGTACGTCTTCCTTTCCTACCAAGTCAAGCATTCTCTCACAGTTTACATCTCGCAAATTTTCTGAAGCAGCTTCTCCTCTTGGTTGTCTTTTTTTTTTTTTTTAGGTAGGAGTCTAATTGAATGCATTTGCCTCTATTTGTGAGCCTCCCAGGTCTCTTTGGATATATCTGTTGCAGGATCTCAAAGGATAAACACGTTAATTCTCTAAGCACATTTTTTTGGGATAAAAATAAAGTCAAGTATATGGGGACATGATTGAGGTGATTGAGTCTATAGAGTTAGAGGGCACTGTTGTGAAAAAGGAAGTAGTCGATTCTAGTGTATGTCTGGGCAGGATGTGAAAAGAAAGGGTATTCTTTGGAAGCATGATTAGAAACCCTCCATGTGTCAACCAGGGGATGTTCATGTAGATTCCACTTCACCTGTCGAGCCCTGTGCTGGGAAATGTGGAATCACTAGTCCAGTTGAGGTCACCTCCAACGTCCACATTAAAAGATGCTGATTTTAAGTGTTTTTTTTACAGAAGGAGGCCATTGATTAAGGTGATATTAGGTGTTCTACAGCTAAATAGGGACACCCCCATGGAAGGTTTGGGGAGGAAGCAACGGGTGGTATGGGGGAGAGATGAGACCAAAGTGAGAAAGGAAAATAGATTAGTCAAAGAAGAATTGCAGAACATTTTTTAAGAAAGAAACAATAACTTGAAAAGCATTTTGTCTGCCTGTAAATCAGGCCTTTAAATAGGCCCAGGTGGGTGCAACCATTACTATTAAACCTATCGCAGTCAGAGATATAACAATAACTACATGTAAAAGAGTTTCTCACTCAGACAGTTTAGGAGTGTAAGACCTTTGAGAGGGCCCATAAATCCCATTACAGTAAGGAAACTTAACAGCAAGAATTTAGTGTCAAAGGATTGCTGGAGGCTTAAAGTATTCATAAAGGACGCTTAAAATCCATAAGTTCAAACAAGCAATCAGGACATGTTTTGAGAGAAAAGAGGGGTTAGTATCCCTCAGTCATGTTGCACGTTGATAACTCTAGTATGCATCTCACAGGGTTAGCTTCTCTTTCATTCCTCTCTCCAATCAGCAGGGAGGTGTGTCTTGGGACAGGCTTCTGTTAAATACTCAGCAGTGTGAGATTCATGTTGTCGGTTATATGTCTGGTTCTAGCCTTGCTAGATTCTTGTCCAGTTGTATCTGTTCCTGACTCCTGCCTCTCCCTGAACTTGATTGTTCCTTTGTGAGTGAGTTCCCCTGTGTAGCCACTATGCAGGCCTCAGCTCTCTTGCTGTAGCTGTTGTCAGGGTCGCCAAGAGAAATCCTGGGCCCCGGTACAGCAACTTCTTGGGCCCTTCCCCTGAACTGTTGATTGCAGCAGAGATAACTGTGACGTGGCGATGCGGCGGCAAGCCATCACACCGGTTGTGGTTAACTGTGCCTCCTTGAATGCATGACTAGCAGGTTTAAATAAATATATATATATATACATAGATTAGAATTTGGGATGCACCTGCTTTCAAAGTAATAAAATTCAAAGGCCAGGGTACAAAACTCAAAAAATTGTTTATATAAAACTGTAATAAGTACAGTAAAGTCAGCACTCCTGTTATAGATGTAATCCAAAAACAATCTATATGTCTATGTGCAATGCACCATAAAAAAAAGCACAATTTCAAAGTGAAATTGCAACATTAAAAACAAAGCCTGATAGTACTTAAATCATGTAGGGAGATCCAACAACATAAGTTCAAAAAACAGCTGAGTATAATCTCAAATACGCGTTTTGTTCAAAAAAAGTTTTGCCAGAGTCCATCTCTAGAAATACTCAGCGTGAGGTGCTCCCTGGTTCCAACTTTTCCCGAAGGCCGTTTCGGCTCATAGCCTTTGTCAAGGGGTGAGTAGAAGTACACAGGTACAGATTCAGATCCAGGCTAGTAAGATATGCAAGAAACAGAAAAAAGAAACTCATATAAATAGAGAAAATTAAACATCCAATACCTTTCAGCTGTAAGTCTCCCATGTGCAGAGTGCATCTCCTGGACAGCGTCTGACGTCAATCCCCGCCGGAAGTGCAGTCTCCATGGTACCACAGCCGCGGTAACAAGGTAACCAGTGACGCCTGAGAGATCAGGGTGAGTCACCGGTATCTGTCCGCGGACAGTAAACGTGAATAACATTGAGCTGGCCTCTGAATGGTGAAAGAGTTGTTCAAGAGGGAACAGAGGTGGCACGCCCCCAAGGGTGATGAACAAGTTCATTACAGAAACAAAAAAATATAAATATATTCCAATTGTTAATTCCCATATAGTTAAATAAATGTGTACATCAACCATTATGGATATTTATAGAAAGCAAATTAAATTAAGATCATCATTTAAACCAAGGAGCAACGGCTTTTGGGTTATAGATAAACTATGCCTCTTTTCGCAACAATAAGAGGCCCCTGTCACCACCCCTTTTTAGCGGCGGTATTTGGTATATAGGCTTAAAGGAAAAGTCAGTCATTTTATGATCTGGCTACCGGGTTTTTTTTTTGATCCATACATAAATATGCCTTTTTAATTGAGGACCGGTGCATGGCTATGGGATCTTTAAGTCTCCATATTGTCTTTCTCACATAAATCATTGGACAAGTGCGGGTGATAACATACACTACATAGGGACTATCACAAGTCAAACGATGTCTAATCTGAATACATGGTCCAATGCCGGGATGTACAAATTCAGATCCCATTTCAGGAATTTGCAATTTACACAACCCCCACAACTAAATACTCCTTCCCTAAGGGATAGCCAATTCCGTACTGAAGAAATAGGAACATCGTTCTTAACTAATTTGTCCTTCAGATTCGAACTGCGTTTATAGCAAAATAAGGAGTGAGATTGTAATTCTGTGCCAACCCTTGGATCTGTAGACACTATGGGCCTGATCCAGAGCTACGGCCGCCGTCGCTAGTACGG
>WWET01004749.1:69161-80920 GCA_011038615.1 Limnodynastes dumerilii | reverse complement strand
TCATTAAACTACCTCCCCCCGCCCACCTACACTAACCTTAACGTAGGGACACCCCCTCCAGCATCCCTACGCTGTTCCTACGGATCAACGATCGCGCGTTGCCATAGCTAAGGCGGGCAACATCTGCCCGGCGCATGCGCAGATCGGCTTTTCAGCCGATCTTACGCTTACGCCCGCTGTCCTAGCGACGGCGGGTGTAGGTCTGGATCAGGCCCGAAGTCACTAACGCCATCCTGAGATTGCGTTATTTTTACCTTCGGTGCCGAATGATCATTTCGGCACCGAGGGATAGTAAATTGTAGTGTAGTGCTGGCACCCGTTAAGATCAATGGGCCAGCGAAGAGTGTGTATGCATCACCATGGAAACAGCAGATTTCCATGGCGAATGCAGCTTAGTAAATTCTACAAAGTTCATTTTCAGGTGAAAATGAAGTTAGTAAATAGAGCCCTATGTGGCACTGTTTGAGGACCACCCTTGAAATATTGGAATATATTTATATTTTTTTTATATATATTTTTTTGTTTCTGTAATCAACATGTTCGTCACCCTTGGAGTTGTGCCACCTCTGTCCCCTCTTGTTTGACTCTTTCACCATTCGGAGGCCAGCTCTATGTTATTCATGTTTACTGTCCGCGGCAAGATACAGGTGACTCACCCTGATCTGTCAGGCCTCACTGGTTACCTTGTTACCGCGGCTATGGACGCGTTACCATGGAGACTGGACTTCCGGCGGGGATTGACGATGTCAGACGTGGTCTAGGAGATGCATGCTGCACATGGGAGACTTACAGCTGAAAGGTACTAGATGCTTAATTTTGTACCTGTGTACTTCTACTCACCCCTTGACAAAGGCTATGAGCCAAAACGGCCGTCGGGGAAAGTTGGAACCAGGGAGCACCTCACGTTGAGTATTTCTAGAGATGGACTCTGGCAAAACTTTTTTTGAACAAAACACGTTTTTTTTTTGTTATGGTGCTTGTTTCCATTAAAGAATTTTTCTGAGACATACAAATTGTCTTGGATGACATTTACAAAAGGAGTGCTGACTTTACTGTACTTGTTACAGTTTTATATATACAATTTTTTGAGTCTTGCACCCTGGCCTTGAATTTTATTACTTTGAAAGCAGGTGCATCCCAGGTTCTAATCTTTGTGTATTCTGGAGATATTTTTCTCTTTCTCGTGGATTGCACTGCATATTGGGGGATTGAGATTCATAAATTATGGATGGTTCTATTGAAAATATTACTGTGACTGGCACTAAGCGTTTTTCAAATTATGAAATTGAGAACATTTTATTTTCTGATTTGATGTTGATACACCAATTGAGATTTATGGAGACATTATTAAATTAAAGAAACGTTACATTAAATTAAAGCTGCATGACGTTGTCCCAATACCATTAAGAGGGTATTATTCCCAGGGGCTTCCGCATCTGGAACCAGCCGACCAATGGTATACGATAAGTCCTTTTGTTACAAATGGTGTAAAATTTTGAACAAATGTTCAGTAGACCTGATTATTCTGTTTATAGAGAAGGTCAATTTGGATATGTAATTATTGAATAAAGAAATTGTTGAAATGGAGACACATAATCTGTCTATACTACGCTCTGATAAATCTGTTGATTGGTTATCTAAACTGGAACAGTATGTAAAACAGTTTGAGACCGATTTATTAACATTTAAGAAGAAGTATAGGACTGTGAAGGATGACTATAAAGATGGGAGAGTCTATTTCTGGATGAACAATATTTTATTGCCACGTACTAAATTTACACCTAGACGATATAGACAGAGAGTGAGGGATCGCTCCTTCACAGATCTAGATTCTTTAACCTCACAGAGTGATTCAGATGGACCAGATAGATCCAACTCCCAAGGTATTCCTTTTTTAAAAGAAAGGATGGATACCCGCAGCAAAGTACCATTAAATCAACTACAAGGGGGGAAGGAAACATAAATCGAAAGTCCCAAAAAGGACAACAATACCGCAAGAGGTAGTCGTGTATAATCTATGCAAATATGTCCCTTCTGACGATGAATTCAGTGTTTTAAACAAACAGGCCTAATAAATTTGATGTTGATGTAGAGCTGTATAAGTTCTGCAGACAACTCAAGATGTGTAACTTTTTGCAGATAAGGACCTGTGATCAGGTTCTGCTCAACTATTTAAACCTACATTGAATAATCCATCAATTGAGACGTTTGTTCGATTAGTCAAATGTGACATTTGGACCAATTAGCATAAAGGTAAAATCATTCATTCTAATTTATCCCTCACAGAAAGGAAAGCCATTGCAACCTTACAGAAGAATTCTACAAATGTGATTCATTCCTCAGACAAAGGGGGCTCCATTGTAATCCTGGACAAAGAATGGTATGTTAATGAAGTATTCCTTCAGTTGTCAGATATGGTATGTTACAAAAACTTAATTCATGGTCCAACTAACAACTACTCCTGCTGGTTTCCATGTCCCTCTGGTGCTCGTCTTCCTCCTGCACTCGGGTTCCAGTGGCTCTGTCTTCTCTGGCAATCCGGATACCTTTTCCCTGCCCTCCAGCCCTGCGCTTTGTGCATTGCCAGGTAACCTGGGACGCACATTCCTCCCGACCGTCGGGCTGGTGTCAGAGACGTTGCCCCAGCAACCTTGACGCCAGCCTATCAGTTGGGTTGATGCGCGTCCCGCGCTCCTGTCATTGTTGCAGCTCCCTTTAAATCCAGTCTGGCCCTTGCAGCGGTACCGGTTATAGTTGCTTCTTGGTTACTCTAGCCTGCTTCTTTGCCTTTTGCCTCTCTCTTGTTACTTCCTTCGATTCTTGTGTGCCCCATCGTTGCCCTGCCTTGTTCCTTCCAGTTTACATAGTGTTTCACTTCCCTCTCTCCCTCTCAGCTCCTTCTTGTTTAATCCTTTCCTATAGTTAACCCTCTCCTATGCTGAGCAAGTGTGTTTGTATCCCTTCTGGGATTCTGCCTGTATAAGTGAGTGAGTGAGTCTCCCTGTTTGTCTGGTTAGTTGTTTGTCTCAGACCAGTCCCTTCTGGTTCTGACTCTGCCCGCTTTCCTACCTTTCACTCTCCTTCTCTTCTCTCTGCCTCCTCCTGTCGTTCATCCTTCTCCTCCCGGGAGGTCGTTGCTAGGGGCTGCGACCTGCTTGTTTCTTACAGCCCAGACTATCCCAATCATTAGGGGCTTTAGTGAAGACCAGAATCAAGTTAGACTCCCCACCCTGGTTGCGCCTTCCATCTCCAGTCTCCGACCATCTTCGCTCCCCATACTTACCGGTACCCAGAGGTACCATAACATTACCAAAGGTACACAAATCCTTGGTTAACCCTCCGGGAAGGCCAATTATTTCTTCCATGGGGTCTTTGTGTCAACCGATCTCCCAGTACATGGACTTTTTATTACAGCATACTGTGCAAAAAACATTAAGCTATATTAGAGACACCAATTACTTTTTGTTTAAATTAGGCCAGGTGGAAAAACCAGAAACAGATTGTCTATTGGTAACCTTAGACGTATCAAGCCTGTACACCAACATACCTCACAAAGAGGGACTTGAAGCCATACAAACGTTAATTTGTACGTCAGAAGTTTATGAAGGTCCACCAGTGGAATTTCTGCTGTCCTTGATTGAGTTCATCTTAACAAGAAATTATTTTTTGTTTCAACATTCTTTTTATTTACAGAAACAAGGGACGGCAATGGGGTCAAACATGGCCCCATCGTACGCAAACTTTTTATGCACCATTATGAATTACAACATATTTTGACTGGTTTATTTTCCAAGTTTATTTTATTTTTTATGAGATTTATAGATGATCTCTTTTTGTTATGGACTGGGACAGAAACAGAACTCAAAGCATTCTTTAAATATCTTAATAGTCGAGATTCAACTTTCAGATTCATTATGGAATATGATTGTACCAAAATACACTTTCTGGAGGTTTGTGTTATACAAACAAGGGATGGATTTGAAACTCAGCTTTATCGAAAGGCCACAGATCGTAACACTCTCCTTTTGGCAACCAGCTTCCATCCTCAACCACTGAAAAATGGACTCCCATTCTCTCAAATGGTCTGAGTGGTTCGAACTTAAGGTTTGATTTAAGCTTCATTTAGCCCTTGAAGAAATGGTTACAGTAAATCAGAAGTGGTTACAGTAAATCAGAAGTGAATAAAGCACAGACACGATTTTACACATTAAAACGACAGGACTGACCAAACTGAAAGAGAATAAAACGGACAACCATATCATATTATCGACCACTTATTCAACTATGTCTAGGGTTATAAGGGAGGTGGTGCTCAAACACATAGTTTCTACAGATCCAAGGGTTGGCACAGAATTACAATCTTCCCCCTTATTTTGCTATAAACGAAGTTCGAACCTAAAAGACAAATTAGTTAAGAACAATGGGCTGGATCCAGACCTTGTTAAGTGCATGAACTTAGTTACACCTGGGCTAAACCATGTTGATTGCAGGGGGAGTCAAGGTAATTGTATTCTTTGCATGCAGGGATATATCTTTGAATTGCTTACTGCACACAGATACTGACCAGCTTTACTATCACACTGTTATTTAGACTTGGGATAGGAAACATCACCTCTCAACTCTAATACTGTTTGCAGCAGATGAAATATGACTCCCCTGCAATCACCATGGTTTAGCCCAGGTGTAACTAAGTTAATGCACTTAACAAGGTGTGGATCCAGCCCAATGTTCCTATTTCTTCAGTAGGGAATTGACTACCCTTAGGGAAGGTGTACTTAGTTGTGGGGGTTGTGTAAATTGCAAATTCCTGAAAATGGAGCTGAATTTGTACATCCCAGCATTGGACAATGTATTCAGATTAGACATCGTTTGACTTGTGATAGTCCCTATGTAGTGTATGTTATCACCTGTACTTGTCCAATGATTTATGTGGGAAAGACTATATGCAGATTTAAAGAACGCATAGCCATGCACCGGTCCTCAATTAAAAAGGCATATTTATGTAGCCAGACATTTTGTGTTAAAAAAATCATAAAATTACTAACTTTTCCTTTATGCCTATATACCAAATACCACAGCTAAAAAGGCAGTGGTGACAGGGGCCTCTTATTGTTGCGAAAAGAGACAGAATTTATCTATAACCTAAAAGCCCTTGCTCCTTCGGGTTTAAATGATGATCTTAATTTAATTTGCTTTCAATAAATATCCATAATGGTTGCTGTACACATTGATTTAACTATATGGGAATTAACAATTGGAATATATTTATTTTATTTTTTTCTGTAATGAACATGTTTAAATTTTTCTGACACATACAAATTGTTTTTGGATTACATTTATAACAGGAGTGCTGACTTTACTGTACTTGTTACAGTTTTATGAACCATGCTAAACTGTCAGCCTCGATCTTTTCATGGCTGAACTGGAACTCAAAGATTTAATAGTCACTATAGGGTCTTTTTTGCTTTTGAAGTTGATTTATAATTTGCAAGATGGAATATTTATATGTAATAGAACTGGCCGAGGAGCTGAAGAGAGGAGAGGAGAAGCAACTTCTAGCAACCGGAAAACAATCCACAAGCAACTAGAAAAGATTCCCTGACAAGAACAAAAAAACTCCAAGCAGCTCGTCCCAAGAATGATGACAGCAAAACTGTGAGTGTCAAGTTTTTTTATTCATTTTCTATAACACACAATACATTCATACACATTCAGTATAGTACACGGTGGCCACCGGAGGTAAGTCTCCAAAATTGCCACTCTGAGACCGCACCCCCTCTCAGTTGCAATCCCAGACAGGCTCTAAAACACACATCCAAAATAGAGGTCGCTTCAAATCAGTTTATAAAGTAATATACACAGCATGTGCTCAAGGCAAGGGGAATTTGCACAAAAAACAAAACATGGCCTGGCACTCTAGCCATTACTCAGTTACTAATCATGATCTCCTATCTTTAAAATAAAAGTCAGAGAATTAGTTACAGATATCTGCAGATATGTGATAAGCCATCCGCCACTTCCAAGGCTTCTCTGCTGGATGGTCCTAACTCTAATCTTAACTCTAAACATTAGAGCCCCAACTTTGGGTCACATATCCAATATATTTTAAACCAAGAACTCACCTCACATGGAGATTCCCAGGTCTCCAAAACTGCCACTTTGAGACCGCACCCCCTCTCAGCTGCAATCTCAGACAGGCTCTAAAACACACATCCAAAATGGAGGTTGCATCAAATCAGTTTATAAAGTAATATATATTGTTAGGTGCTCAAGGCAAGGGGAATTTGCACAAAAAAGAAAACATGGCCTGGCACTCTAGCCATTACTCAGTTACTAATCATGATCTCCTATCTTTAAAATAAAAGTCAGAGAATTAGTTACAGATATCTGCAAATATGGGATAAGCCATAAGCCTTTGAAGTGGCGGATGGCTACCCCGATTGTCCAAATCTTCAATGTGATGTTGGATACTTTTAATCGCTTCTTTACTGAGCTTGTCAAGGAGAGTTTAAAAGGTTTCTGCCTGTTCCTCTTAAGTTGTCTCATCCTGTATTATTTTTAACTAGATTCTGGATGTGGGTAAGGAGTCTCAACAGCGTAGAATATTGCTGATGTCTCCCAAAGGTACAACTGGTGAAAGCGAAGTTAAAGAGGACGTAATAGGGATGTCTCCAGAGGAGGAGTATGAAATGGAGGAGATGGAGAAGCAACCAGAAAATGTGAGACATTCGATTATGAAGAAATGGGAGTGGACTTGGCTGGATTCCTTGTTGTTGCTCATCTAGCAGAATGGTTCGCATATCAGAGAGTAACAGATACATAGCAAAATGAACTTAATACAAAATGACATTGAACTTAGTGCAAAATGACATTGATAGTGTTAGTAGCCACAGGGAACTAGGTAGGTAATTTAACTGCATTAAACTGAAAAGAGGCTGAGACATCTATAGGTTGTCCAATTGAGAGGGAGGCTGCTGCTGGAAATGAGAAAGGAAGTTAAGCTCCAGGTGATAGATGAAATTTAGCATCTTACTTGCCCCCGAAAGTAGGCCTAATTTCCCCAAGGCTTCATGGAGAGGGAATAGGGAAATATCCAGTTTGAAAAGCACCTTCTGTATGTGGGGTCAAATTTCCCTTTGCGCTGTATGGTGACAGACTGAGTTTCCCAGGGGACCGTTAGCAGCTTCACATCCTCTGTCAGACTGGAACAACAGGGGCCTAATCTGAGTGTGAGACACCACTATTGTTGTTGTTGTTATTATTATTATTATTAACATTTAATTATAAGGTGACACATGGTATCCACAGCACCATACAAAGGAAATAGTTATGTATACAACACAATTAAGAGAAATGGTACAAGTTCCAATAAATAAAGAATACAATACAAGTACAGCACAAAAATAAAATACAGTACAAATATAGCAGAAGAATATATATTGAGAATAAAGATGTAGGATATGTGTATAGGAGTAGGTGCGCAGGTAAGCTTTGGAATAAATGATGGGTAACCTGAAAAAGTGAGTTTTGAGGGAGCGTTTGAAGGGTGTAGTATTGCCTGATAGGTTGTGGTAGGTTGTTCCAGTGCAGAAGGGTGTCCCGGTAGAAGTCTTAGATGGAGGAGTGAGAGATAGTTATCAGGTTGGAGTTGATGCGGTGGTCAACAGCAGAGCGGAGGGGTTGGCAGGAGTGGGGATTGAAAAAAGGGAGGAGAGGTATGGAGCAGTGGAAGAGGAGAGAACCATGTATGTTGTGGTTAAGAGAATTCTGAAAGGGACAGGAAGCTAGTGTAGTGATAGACAGAGAGGGGAAGTGAAAGCAGTGCATTTGGAGAGGAAGATAAGTCTGGCTGTGTCATTTAGTATGGATTGTAGGGAAGCGAGACGGACCAGAGGGAAGAATGTTACAGTAGTCAAGATGGGAGATAATAAGAGAGTGAACAAGCGTGTTAGTGGTATCTGAGGTTAAGAAGGATATGCTGTGAGCTATGTTGAGGAGATGTGAAAGCAGCAGGACAGTGAGAGGGCGCGGATGTGATGGATGACGGAAAGTGAAAAGTCGAGGATGACACCCAGGCAGTGGACTTGGGTGGAGGTGGAGATGGTGCAGTCGCTGATAGTAATGGAGATAGTGGGGGTAGAGGGGATATGTAAAAGAGAGAAGACTATGATTTCAGTTTTGTCCATGTTAAGCTTGAGAAAGCGCTTGGAATTCCATGAAGAGCCAGTCTGGAGGTTGTCAGGAGGCAGTCTGACACTTAGACATGAGACATGGTTTGAGGTCAGGGGAGGAAAGATAGATTTTAGTGTTGTCAGCATAGAAGTGGTAGCAAAAGCCAAAGTAGCTGATGAGGTCACCCAGAGAGGAGGTGTAGAACTGGGCCCTGTGAAATCCCAACAGGATGAGGAGTGGTAGGAGAGAAGGGTCTGGGAGTTGAGGTAAAAAAAAAGGTGCGGTCCGAGAGATAGGAGGAGAACCAGGAGTGGACAGTGCCAGGGAGGCCGAGAGTGAAGGGTGGGGAGCAGGAGAAAGTGATCAACAGTGCCAAATGCTGTCGATAGATCCAGGAGGATGAGAAGGGTCAAGTGGCCCTTAGATTTAGCAGAGAGGAGATTGTTTGTGACCTTAGTCAGGGCAGTTTCAGGGGAGTGCAGGGGGCAGAATCCAGACAGATGATGGTCCAGGATGGAATTGTTGGTGATGTAGCTGATTAGACTGTTGTAAGCAAGCCGTTCAAGCAGCTTGGAGGCAAAGAGATATAGGTCAGTGGTTGGAGGGTGAGGTGGGGTCAAGGAAAGGTTTTTTAAGTATGGGGGAGGCAAGAGTGTGTTTAAAGAGGGAGGGGAAGAAGTTAGAGGAGAGGGATAAGTTGAAGAGGTGGACAAGATGAGAGCAGGTGGAAAGAGGGAGAGATCAGAGAAGATTAGAGGAGATAGGATCAGGTGGGCACGGTAACGTAGGGGATGATAAAAGAAAAGATTGTACTTCCTCGGCCAGGGTGGGGATGAAGGCAGACATAGATGGGTAGCTGTGGAGGGTGTGGGAGAAGGATAGGCCACCATAGAAAAGGGCAGCAGGGGAAGCAGTGTCAGAAGTGGAGAGCCAGGTTTCCGTAATGGCGAGGTTACAAGAGTTGGATGTGAAGGGGTCATGGAAGGCAGGAAGCTTGTTGCAAATGGATCTGGCATTCCACAACGTGCTGGAAAACAAGAGGGAAGATGGATGATGTACATTAAATTAGAAGGGGAGACTGATGGAGGAGTGGGAAAGTAGGAAGGATGGGGAGGGAGAAAGTGGTGAAGAGGGAGGAGGGGGGTAGAGAGGCCAGGGCCATTAGGGTAGGAAGAAGGCAAGTAGAAAATCTGAAAAAATGAAACACATAATTACTGCTGGGCCTTATTTGAGGACACTCTGGATGCAGGAAGCATGAATGAAAGGCTCTGAATGATGTGCAGCAGCAGGCAGGCTGGATCTGGTCCCTGTAGAGGCCACTGCGAGGGTTCCTCCTATGAAAGCTCAAATGGTGCCTGTAGTACTACCATTCTGAAGATTGGATATCAGGGACGCCATATGCTTGCTGCAGAGATGTTGAGATTTGAACCGTGATGGCAACAGAATGAAGAGCTAAAGATGAAGTGCCGCTGCAGATGGTTCAGAAACCTAAGTGACTTCGCAGACGAAGCATGGAGGTAATAGGCTGAGTCTGTTGGAGATCACCATGTGGTAGGCCCTGTTCTCCTGGGAGCACTGACATGAGCTGCTACTTCACTCTGCAGGCAGAGAAAGCGATTGACAGCATCTAAAGCAGGAACCAGGTGGAAGGTAAGCTTGAAGAGGCTCTATATGAATTAATAAAGTGGAAAAAACCTTGGAGGGGTGTAAATCTTCTGGCTAGAATTGCCAGAAAGGAAATGAAATGGATTTACAATCTTAATACAATGGACAAAAAAGGGCATAATACATTTTTAGATCTAGGTTCATTCCTTTTCTGTTGAACCTCCTCTTTTGTTCTATTCACAGTCCATTAAGGGTCATATGTTGCTTTTATTTTTATCTGTTCGGTTGTATCTAGTAACATAAATAAACCTTTTGTTCTACCACCCAAGACCGATCTTCTGTATATGCCTAAAGAATGCTACCGATGCATCTAGAATGCATCTAAAACGCTGATATTCCTGATGAAGTCAGAAGCCAGGACAAACCTAACATTAAAGCTGGCCATACACTAGAGTCCCAACATCCAATTATTAGGTGAGTGTAACAATTATCCCTTTGGTGTGTAGGCAGGATAATTTTTTTAAACACCCAATAAGCGCTCCAGAAATGCTAGGGTGTGATAATTTTATCATTTGGCAATCCAAACTATTATCAGCAGCAAGCTTTTGATATTAAGTATTGTGTGGCCTATAGAACCTGTACTTCCAGGTGCCAGAAAATACAGCAGTAATAAAGTAATGAAAGCTCTGCATTCTGCAAGAGATGCAGGACTTCCATTACTATATTACTGCTATACTTTCTGGCAATTAGGGAGTCAGACAGATAGGGAAACTACAGCCCAGAGGTAGAAGTTCCACGCACTACTGACCAGAGTTTCTACAGCCAGTGATATTACCTAGCTGCATGGGTCACCTGCCAATATTGATAGGTGACCTGTACAGCTAATCAGTGCAGAGGTTCACAGGAGGCCCTGTGTAGCCTTCTGTCCATCTATGAACCCCCTCTGGGCAAAGTTCAGGTAGGCTTATGGACACAGAAGTCAGTTAAAATCCGCACACAAGAGGGTAGTGTGATGTTAATGCACTCGTTTTATGCATGCAGAATACAAAATATGCACATAATACTGGATCAGGCTCATTGGGCTGGATCCAGACTTAAGTAAGTCATGGTTGCTGACTTTCCCGGAATGTCCGGGTGACTCCGGGAATCCGGGGAGATCTCCCAGACTCCCGGGAGAGGACCCTTTTCTCCCAAAGACAATACAATGTCCAGGAATAGTATTATTCCCGGACACTGTATTGTCACATACACAGAGCCTGGACGCAACGGTCCGGGCACTGTGTTTTTGTACTGCCATGGCCGGGGCTAGGGTGTTCGGTGCCTCCCTGCAAACTTTAAATTTGCGCCTACCTGTTTAACAATATGTCTTTAGGGTTTCTAGAGTATAGTATCCATGTAAGCATCATAATACACAATCTTGTAACCTCAATAAAAGAAAGCAAATCATAGCCGATACTATACAATACAGGCAGCATTCTAGTCTCCACTATACAAATTCCATTTCATCATAAAAACTGCAACACAATACAGACTAAGGGGCTGATTCAGAGATACGATTTCCACGGCACCTAGGAGCGTATATTTAGGATCTTAGAAAATTTGCATTACTGCGCATGCATAGTAATAGTGCAACGCCGTCTACGTAGCGGTTAGGAGCGTAAATTCGCTAAGAGCGTAAGTTTGAATCAATCGCAAGCACTTAAGATCTTAAGTGCTGTGAAAGTTTAAGATCTTAAGGATTTGCATGGAAATGGGCGGGGGGAGGCAGGGAAATGAGGGAAAGTGGGCGCGGGCTGACACTTAGGATCTTAAATAAACGCTACTACGTCACTTAAGATCTCAAATGACAGCGCAGAGTTAAGGTTAGTCAATGGTGGTCTAAGTTTAAGATCCACCGCTGTTTGCAAGGGGAGTGACTGTTTATGCAGTGGGCTGGAACATGTTAAGATCTTAGCTAAGGTGCGTATATTTGCGATCTTTTC
>WWET01004749.1:11004-27210 GCA_011038615.1 Limnodynastes dumerilii | reverse complement strand
GTTTTGCAGTGGGCTGGAACCTGCTAAGATCTTAGCAAAGGTGCGTATATTTGCGATCTTTTCGCAATCGCATCTCTGAATCAGCCCCTGTATCTGGAAATAGAGCTTGGTCCAAACATAACCTGCCCATCCACAGCTGTGTATTTAGTGGGGCATTTACCGGCTCTTTTAATAATAAGTGTCTTATTGTGGATTCCTGGAATGTTGTGTCAGTAAACATATTCTGTACTGTATATACTATAGTACAACGTAACTAAAACTACAACACAATAATTCCATCTCCTGTCAATGACTATATAAATCTCTTCTCTCCAACCTTTCTTTTAGAGATATCACCCACTGGATAGCGTTGCAGAATTTCTTAATGATATGCATTTGTTCAAATCTTTGAACCCCTAGAAAAATGGACATTGGAGATCTAGGGGTCTGGAAGCCAGGGACTCTTTACGAGTCTACTGATAACAGCCCCAGACTAATCTCTGTTTGATTAGGACATTTCTATAGACCATGGGTTCTGAGCCTTTGGTACTAGTCAGACTTGTAGCATGGATTAATGGCACCTGGCACCTGGAGTGATTGTTATAGCGCCCCCCAACTCCGTCCTCCCGTATTGCAGTGTGTCAGGGAAAGGAGTGAGCATGGACCTGATCCAGAACAATGCCCGCCGTCACTGGGACAGCGGGCGTAAGCGTAAGATCGGCTTTTGAGACGATCTGCGCATGCGCCGGACAGATGTTGCCCGGCGTTGCTACGGCAACGCCCGATCGTGGGTCGGGCGTCCGTAGCAGCGCCGTAGGGACGCTGGAGGAGACGCTAGAGGGTAGCCTTCCCGGCTGAAGTTAGGGTAGCCTTCAGCCGGCGTAAGGAAGGGGCCATACGCCCGCACAGGGGGAGTGTCGAAGTAAGTGAACGCCGATACGCTGTGCTTTAGTAAGCACAGCGCATCGGCGTAGGTCTGGATCAGGCCCCATGTTCCATAACACTGGCTGGCTAAAAGGAAGAGTTGCTTTAATTTAAATGAATGAATATTGATTGTCAGGTTCTATTATTTGTGCCTCACGTTGATTCTTCCAACACTGAAAGTCTATGGAGAAAATGAACATAGCCGCCATTGCACATCCCCACCTCCATGTATAATAGTATAAACATCATATTTTCCCTATTTTCCCATTAATAAAACAATAAAGAAACATGATATAGATTTGAAAATCTTTATAAAGAGAGGAAATGAAGCAGCCGCGGTGATGACATCTGGTACATAACTATAACATTAGCAGAAATATGTAAGTGTAAAAGCATCTACTGTACGGTGCATGGTCTGTAAATAGCACACAGAAGGCTGATTTACAAACACAGCGGCATTGATTGGATTGGTTCAGGCTTCAATAGTTGCAAAGGTTAGATGTACAGCAACGGGTCGCAGATTGCTGTCTCTTTCTTATACACTCTGCTTCAGTCGCGCATCCATATTCGACGTTGACTGAAAAATAGGAAACAGAATTCTGATGAACTCATATTTCAATTTTCAAAGCAATATTGCTTTGAAAAAGTCCCACGACGAGGACGAAACGCGTAAGCGGTTGTTAAACTTGGAGGACTTGAGACTACTACTATTGACTATCTGCCCACGAGGGTATCAACAACTTTAGGCAACCCAGGGTTGGCCACCCGGGTCGCCTGCGTTTTATGCAGCACATCAGCTGACGTATATCCTTGTCAAGGCTCGGAGACCTGGAAGCGGCTGTGGACATCAATCATTCACCCGTTGCACGGGCAGAGACAGCCACGCAGACACCAGTGAGAGCCGGCATTTGTAAAAGGAAAAATTGCTCCAGACATCTAATAGCACCATCCTGGAAGCGGGTCCCAGGCAGCACTAACCATCTGTGCTAATTGCATACCGGAATCCATAGCGGACACCGGGGACACGGTAAAATTGTTACCTTTAACTAATACCGCGTTCACATTACCACTGCCTAAAAAGCCGGCTTTTTAGGCAGTGGGCAGAATTTTGAAAATTTCATAGTGGTGCGTTCAGACTGAGCTGAACGCACCGGCTTTTTTTTTTTTTATCTTTTTTTTAGAAGCCGGCAGCAGGGAAAATAGCCGGCATTTTGGCTCAATCTGAACGCAAAAAGCCGGCTATTTAAAAAGCCGGCAAAAACCCTTCTTTTTAGCCGGGTCTAAGACCCGGCTAGAGAGACCCGGGGTTTGCGTTCAGATTGCCAAAAAAAGCCGGGGTTTTCATGAAACCCGGCAATTTCATGAAAACCCCGGCTTTTAGGTGGTAATGTGAACGGGGTATTAGTAAACAAATTTGTGGCTTATTATTGATATCTATCACCACACCACCTGTGAAATTAAAACTACATGCTCTGGAGGAACGTATATTTCCTTTGAATAAGGATTGACTATTCATTGTATGGAGAGAATATTCTAACAACCAAAAACCTGATCAGTGCAGTAGTAGTGTGATTAATAATAGTATCAGGGAGAAATCTCCAGTTGTTTATTGAAGGAAAGAATTGGTATAATTTTTAACCCTTTTATTGTTGCTTTTTCTATTTATTTGATGTTGTTTTAGTGTTTAGAATAAAACATGTTATTTGACCTTTATGCCAGTGTCAGTGTTCATTATTGTCAGCATTTATATTTTTATTTGGTTGTATGGTATACCTAATTAAATATTAGCGCTGTCTATTAGCTTTTTATATTTGTTCGTTTGGAATCAAGTTTTTAACTTGACTTTTTCAATTGGGAGAACTGCACAATACTCCCCAGACGGCTGCTTGTTTATAGTAACAATACTAATCTGTTTCTTTTCAAATAACAGATAGCGACCATAAAATATATATATATATTGACTTCACTTGCAACTGGTAATAGACCTGATTCACGTATGTCTAAAGTACACAAGTCTACGCACCTACGTTGACACCTAGCACGGATGGATTTTCGGTGACTTACGCTTCCATAGGGCACCCTTAACGCTACATGTGTAGTTTCGTGCGTAAGTAACTTACGTATGTGTGTACATTACTAACCGCGCCCTCAAAGGCCCATTTAATTGCCCCCCACCAACTTTCACGTAACTTTTCATAAATCTGTGCCTAAATCCTACATAAATGGAGTGGAAAAAGTTGCTACGCTTGTGCAGGTAATCCGATCCTAAAAATACGCAAGCAAAAACTACCAAATTGGTATATGTGAATCCGGTCCAAAATCAGTCTATAAAGGACACCTAAAACTTTTATTGCTCAGTGACATCAGTGACATCCATTGTGAATATACAAGAGTTACCAGAAATATGTGTGTTGATTTCGTTAATATAAAACACTTTCCTGTGCCGTCATGTATCAGTGAAAGTCAATTTCTTTGTTGGTGTCAGGGACTTATATGGATTGACAGTAGAAGTATTTTTTGCTGTAGACACATAATAAACTTTATTTCCTGATTTTTGCAGGTATACACAAATTATATAGATTGCTCATGATAATGCATACAATCTTAGGGCACAGCAGAGGCACCAGGAATGCATGACACTCAGAAATCTATTGGACAAATGGAATAGTTGTGTGGATGTACCAATGTGAGTAGTATAGGTGGGAGAACACTGTAATCATTTTCTGTAAAGAATAATCGAAGTGTATATACCTAATAAGACGCCCAATGTCCTATATAGTTCCTGCTACACCAGTCCTCAGACACTGAACATTCCGTCATTACAAATATTCAGCTCATTTATGTCATTCTTTGAGAGTAAACAATAAAATAAATCTGACGGTAATAATAAAAATGCAGCAAGTTAATGTCATACAATGATAGTAGTAGCAGTAGTAGTACTTTTAATAATGAACTGAATCAGAAAATGGAGCGTTTTCCAATCCCTAGGTTCAGAAAGCGCCCACTATGCGTATGAGCACTTGCCGCGGTCTACGCGCACATCTGATTCCGATGCTTTTTCTGATGGCCAGGCAGGTGCAAATGTGGAGGGAGGGGATGGGAAGGGATGCAGATTCTACAACATATTCGTGATTACACACCATCCCCATTTTAACTAAGGATGGATTGTTATTCTGTGCTCGCACAGGAGACTTGATACAGCGAGGATCCGATATCGGGAATCTGAGCGCAGCATCAACAGAAGTCTGAATTCAGTCCATTATTACTAATAATAAGTATAATAATATCATAAAAACAACAAAAATATTTATACTACAACTATGCCCCATAATAGTAATATTACCAAGATGATGATGATGATCAAACAATAAAATCAGTAACTTTTTATATACTATTACAAGTAAAAATTGTAATTTGTAGAACAACACATTATAAATCTTTAATCATAAAATATTTTGATTAAAAGTAATTTTATTGCAGTAGTTGGAAATCTAATAACAAATAATGGGTTAGATTCAGAACTACGTGTGCTGTACGTATATTCGCGTACAGACTACGTGAACGTACGCAGCTTAGCACGCCCATACTGTACACTTTAAATACCACCCCCCGCCTACTTCACGTAAATCGAACGTATTGTTGACTCATGTAAAAATGGCACGCCCACACGTAAGTATTTACGTGACACATACGTGAATCTCCCATACGTTCACAATTACGCTACGTGAATGTGCGTATTTTCTATGGTGCGCATGCGCAGTGTGTACGTTTCTGCGATTTTACGTCTCCGCCACGCGGAAAATCGCGGAAAAGCGTAGTTCTGGATCTGCCCCAATATGTGTAAATAAAAATAAATACATAGTTTATAAATAATCAATCAATCAAATATCTATAATAAAGTAAATATAGTAAATAGTTTTGTCTTTTGAAGCAATGCACAGAGAGATATATTATATAAATATTACTGTCTACACATCAGCTGAAAAACAAAATCTACTGACCATGGATGACGATCACCCCGAGGACCAGTAATATAAGAGCAGTCTTCATGTTGGTTGTTTTATTCTCTGTGATGAGGTCTCCGGTTGCTGTATTTATTCCCTCTCTGGTCACTGATGTCACCTCATAGTTTACATTTCACAATCCGCCCCCTTGTGCTGGAGAATTCAAACAATTCCCAATGTTACCTGTTCAGGTGTTTCAAAGCTACAATGTGACTGCGAGGAAAACGTTAAAATTTCTGCAGGAAAACAGTAAAACATCTGTACTATGAGAGAAAAGTGTAACAGCCGTATACATAATATACAATATACAGATATCAACTATTCATAATACATGAAAGTAACAAAATTACACACCTGCGACTAATGCAGAGAGACAGCATTGTAACACGGCTCAGGACGGCAGGGAAGAGTTATTGTCGTGTCCTAGGATTATCCAGATGTGTGCTCATAGATTGTGTAACAATGAGAATCAAATGAGCAAAAACTGTGTCAAGAAACGCTACATGTTTATACAAGACCCTCATTTTGGGAATGGGAGAGAGGAACAGAAGATACAGAAGAAAGGAATTTATACTCCGCACATACTGTAATGTTATAGTTGTTATTTGCTGTGTGGTTTTTAGTTATGTTGCTTTATTTGTCATCATTCCGTATGCCGCGACTCCCCGCTGATAGCTTGTCTGTTTGTCACAGGATTGGGTCACCTTCGCACCGCGGAAGACGGTCTGGGACTTTGGGCATTCCTACATCGCTCGGGTGTCCTGGGATCATGGACCAGCAGCTTTGGCACCCAGGGTGCACAATTAGCTTCTTACAGCCCTGGGGCCGATCCAGACTTAAGGTTGTTTTACGTACGCAGGTGAACCTAAGTTACGCACGACTAAGGATAATGTACGCCCCTGGCACCCCCCTCTCACATACTTATCTTAGCTGACTTATGTGCTCAGAACTCTGCCTTAACTTCTCCTTGCGTATCTCTGGTCGTACGTATCGCCTTGGCGTACATAAGGGCCTAACCCAGCCCATACTGTACAATGTAAATGCCTCCCTCCTCCCACAATGCGTATATTCAGCTTGTGTAGGGACGTCACGTCCTATCATACAAGATACGTACCATCAGAGTCACGATGCGTAATGCGCAGTGCCTTCCCACAGCCAGATTTACGCAGGCAGCATACGTAAATTAGCTGTCGTTATTAAGTCTGGATCTGGCCCCTGGTGCTCACATAACGATATATGGAACTCAAGCTGCCGATCTCTCTCCACCTCCTGGGCTTTACCTCTATCTGACTCTATTATTATTAGCAAGCACAGCAGGAACAGTAATGTAATCTCTGCATTCTGCAAGTGAGCTTCACTACATTACTGCTATACCTACAGGTAATTATATAGTCAGACAGTATTCTGGCCAGGAGATGTCAGAACGCCCAGCCAATAGGCAAGCTGCATGGATGTCCTGCTGAGATTGACAGGAGGCCCAATCAATAAGTGCAGAGGCTTGTGCAGCCAATCAGCTCATGTCAATGTTGGCAGCACCTCCCTCTTCTGCCAGGGACTAGTGGAGTAGTATGTGGCCAGCATTAATCTTAGCCAAGAACGCTGAGAGGAGTAACCTAACATTATTATTACTGTAAACCTAATTCTGTGCACACTACTATGAAAAACCATAATCCATAGTTATGACGTGACAATTGCTCTTCTATTAATGTGGTGTTTTATGTGCACAGTTTGACATGTTAATAACATTGAAAATTCATGAGGTCACTTTGGCTTTAAAAACATGTTTTATGACTATCTCAGATCCTGGATAGACAATAGGAATGTGCAGGCCCTTTGTTCAGACTCTGTTGTTCAGAATGACTTTTTCTCTAGCTGACTTTTAGTTCTTGTTTAGTTGGTAAGTCAGACATATTAAACCCAATTTCTGTCATTCTCAGCCAGTAGAGCTGTTTATCGGAGGCTGGCAGTGACAATACAATACAGACCAGGTAGGTGCAGCTGTTACCAGACTTGGTGGTGTGGGGATTCCTGAATCTGCTGTAGTTACATTGGGCCTGATCCAGAGCTACGATGTTACACTGAGCGCTGTAGCGCTCAGCGTAACATCACTGCTCTGGCCCGACACTCCCCCTTGTAGGAGCATATTAACTCTCCCTTACGCCGGCTGAAGGCTACCCTAACTTCAGCCGGCATAAGGAAGGGGCCATACGCTCGCACAGGAGCGTACGGCCGCTTAGCATGCCCCCCCACCCTCATTTACTTACCTCCCACTAGCACTAACGTGAGCGTAGGGACACTGGAGGACGTCCCCTCCAGCGTCCCTACGACCAGGATCGGGCATTGCCGTAGCAACGCCGGGCAACATCTGCCCGGCGCATGCGCAGATCGGCTAAAAAGCCGATCTTACGCCCGCCGTCCGAGCGACGGCGGACGTTCTTCTGGATCAGGCCCATTGCCCCTGGATAATTTATGCACTGTATGTACAGTTGTGATCAATTAAACCTGGGCTCACCTGCTGTGGAAAACTAAATAGGGCTTTAGAAATCATTAAGCTTTTGTTATCTTGCTTAATAGCTGATGTCACCCATTCAATGGCCTACAGAAAGAGAATATGACTATCCTGTGAATTGAATGGGTGATGTCAGCTCCATTGTCTGATTTCTGCAGGAAGCCAGCAGCTGCTAAAAGGTAAATAAAGATTTTACAAATTTGCTGCAATATAGCTTCACCGCCATGTTGCAAAATGAGGAGCATGGCTGAGAAAGCTTTATCTGAGTCCAGCTGTAGCTAAGAGATAAAAGGGCTCTATTTACATACTTCTGTTGAAAACTGCCACTATCGCTTCAAAATGATGTTTTTCATATTTACAAACCTTGCATCGCCAGTGGAAACTATAGTTTCCATGACGATGTAGGACTCCTTCTCATCGCATCGCCAGCCCGTTCATATGAATGGGCACCGGTGCTTACGTGTATTTATGGAGTGGGGAAGCAGTGGTGAAGCGGAGTTTCTCACTCCGCTCACCATGTAAACCTAACGCCAGCTCAGGCTGGCATTAGGAGCTGTCCGCAGGGAGATCCCTGCGATAGACAGCTTTACTCCGCCCCCCTCTGTCCCTGATTGGTCCAGAGAGGGGCCCAGAGAGGGGTAGGTGACAGGAATCAAGCTGATTCCTGAATGCTTTTTTTCACCAATGTTTCCCCCCCTTTGATCCACTGAAGCACCAATGAAAAGAGGAGATTCAGACATATATATATATATATATATATATATATATATATATATTTATATTCATTTTATATATGTCTGAATCTTCTCTTTTGATTGGTCCTTCAGTGGATCAAAGGGGGGGAAACACTGGTGGTTCAGGGAGATCGCAAAGAATAAAAAAAAAAAAGCATTAAGGAATCGTCTTGATTCCTTAAGCCACTCCTGCGTATGCGCCGAGAGCGTACGGCGCATGTGCAGCATTTTAACAGCATCATCGGAGCTTCATATACGAATGCTGCGGCGCAGACGATACAGCATCTTTACTCGCAGGACATCGGGAGCCTGCGCAATGCTGGGGCTTTTTTTTTATAAATCTAGGGAGGGAAGTGTCCAGACTCGCTGCGATGATAAGCAACCCCGGATCACCATCGCTCTCCAGATTTATATGATGTATATAAATAGAGCCCAAAATACAACTTTATTGCTCAACTAAAAGTTAGAGTTGATCCAGGACATGCCCCTCTCAACTATAAATCTGTCAGTGTAAATCTGGAATATCTGTCAATGAGGATGTTTCCCAAGTGATATAAGCTGTGTAGGAGGGTTAACTCTTTATCTTCTATTCCCATATCTTACTCCAACAATCATTTTCAGGTTTCCACACGTAGAATTTCCTGACCCATTTTTTATCATTCTTATGTGGCGCCCCTGGGGGTTACTGGGAGAAGGTTACGGTGGCGACCTCATTCTGGTGATGTGCCTGGCTGTGAGAAGTGTGGCCGCAGCAGGTGGGGAAGCGTGTGGTGTTGCCAAGCAACAGTCAGCTGGGGGGGAAGCGCGCTGTGTAGCGCGAGGGTGTCTTTCTGGAAAAGTCGACAGAGATAGTGGTGCGTAGGAGGGTGTCGTTGGCGGTTGGTGTGTGAGCGGTCGGAAGAGTGAGCAGGGAGGAGGAAGCATCGGAGGTCTGTCTGAGGGACACCGGAGGATGGTCTGGGGTGGCGCAACTAAGGCACAGATTCCAAGAGCCTATCTGTTTAAGTATAACTTTGCATTATCATTTCCAAAGGAAGTGACTTCAAAGTTGGAGTAGTAAAGCTGAGCTGAGGATTGGAGAGTGTGTTGGGCTGCTTAGACTTTTCTAAGGGAACATAGTGAGATATAGGAAATTATATTTGTTGTCAGAAAAGTAACCATATACTGCGTGGATGTTCAACATTGTACCTCAGAATATTGTTATATTAGCCATTCAGTTTAACAGTTTGGACACAAAGTACAATAGATGAGATTGATGACGATACAATATACAATTTACTTCAGAAAATGATCTCGGTACAGTTTAATCATCCTTTCACTTGGACACAAGTCATAGCAAACAAGTTCCACTGAAGAAAAGGTGACATTTTTACCACCGTCATGAAAATTGCAGCTACATGGACTGCTTATTGAACGCAAGATTAATGTATAACGTATAGTAACTTTAGGATTTCCTTTATATATATCTGTCACTCGTATTTTGGACGGATTTACAACTCCCAGCATGTCAGCTATCATCTATGTCTGTGCAATCCAAGCATGCAGGGCTTGTACTTTCACTCCAGCTGGAGAGGCACAGGTTGCCTAAGCCATGTATAGGTATACTTCATGATTATCTCCAGACTTGACTTTCATAAAGGCAACAATAGCGATGCACTGTACCTCATAGTTCTATGCTGGGACCACTCCTATTAATATATTCATTAATGACCTTAGTGATGGTTTAGAGAACAAAGTTTCCATATTTGCAGATGACACTAAACTATAGAAGGTAATAGAATCTGACAAGATGTAGCATCTCTGCAGAGGGACTCGAATAAACTGGAGGATTGGGCGGCCAAATGGAATGGACACCGCCGTGGATACCGGAAAGAAAAAGGATACAAAATATTATGAACCTTTTTTCTTTACATATTAACGCATATAGGTCTATACCGTTTTCACTGCACTAGTAAAGGACACTTTACCTTGCACCTGTGAATGGTGAGCGGACTTCAGTCCCACTTCTATTTATTTATAATATTGCTTTTGTACTTTTGCCGTTTCATCTATAATCACTGTGTTTTGGGGACTTGATCTTTGCTTATTTTATTAGTAGGAGTTTCATTAGAGTTTTTTTAGAGTTATTTAATCATCTTATTTATTCATTTTGGCACCAAATTATTTTCTTTTACATAACACATATAGGTCTATAAATTAAACGTGATCTTCACTGTATTTAATATGTATTGTATTTATCACCCATTATAGTTCTACTGGTATTTATCTGCTATATCCAGGTATATACACTCACGGTCCTATTTTTAATTGTTTAATTATTTATTCAATAGGTTTTTCACATTATTTATATCACTTGATTTTTTTAGGACCTACCGTTTATTGGTCTGGAATTTTGGCAATATCTATTGTCAAAATTATAGCAATTTATATAAGATGATTATATATCTCATACAAAGATTTTAGATATTTTAAAACATCCAGTATAGGATTTTATATATTTTGTATTCATTGTTTTAAGAAAACCCCTATCAGTGTGCGCCCACCAGGTGGTTGTCTATATCTATATAGATTTTTTGCCGTTTATTTATTTTTGGGCCATCTTATGAGTATTTTTTTATATTTTTATTTTTGAGGGTCACATGTGGCAATTTTTATTATTTTAATTATGTGGGCACTGTATTAATTTATTAAAGAAGGGTACAGGGATCTTGCATTTATTTTTATTTTTTTTTATTTTTGAGGGGCACATGTGGCGATTTTTTTTTAAATTTTATGTGGGCACTGTACTTTTTTTAAGAAGGGGACTGTATTGGCACTATTTTTTTACTTTAAATTATTTGGGGTATTCATTTTCCAGTATTTTTGTTGCGAACCTCAAAGGAAGGAATGTCCAATCGCAAGTTGTGGTCCAACGCACAAAAAGAGTTTTACTAAGAAAAGTTTAACAATAGTATACAGAAAATACAATAACAAAGTCAAAATACAGTTTGTCTCACCAATCAACGCAGGTACAGTCTGTATCCAAGATTTCAGTCCAGAAACCTGACTGTATTAGATTGACCCTGCTTTTATTCCCACTCAGGACAAAGAAATAATGATCTCACAGCTGTCCACTCTGATGGATGAGTCTTTCTGTTCTTGTCCTGACTCTTTCTTCCTCAGTTCCTCTGTAACCTGTCCTGTGGTTTTTTTTCAACTGCAAACATTTGTAGAAATACCTCTCTAAGTTCATAATATATGAATGCAACTAGTGACAGTTTCATAACATACATCATAATTTACACAATGGGGTAGATCCAGAACTACGTGTGCCGTACGTTTATTCGCGGTGCGTATTTTCGTGCACGTAAGTTCGCTACACTCCCCTCGGCACACCCCTTGCACGGACGTATTTTGTCAAGATACGCTTCCCAAACCCTACCTTAACTTTTTCACACGTAACCGCTGTCATACGCACACGTATGTATGGGCTGAACGAATTTACGCAGCTAAGCACGCCCATACTGTACACTTTAAATACCACCCCCCGCCTACTTCACGTATTTCACACGTATTTTCAAGTAACGTAAAATTGGCACGCCCACACGTAAGTATTTACGTGACACATACGTGAAAGGCCCATACGTCCACAATTACGCTACGTGAATGTGCGTATTTTCTATGGTGCGCATGCGCAGTGCGTTCTAAACAGCGATTTTACGTCTCCACCACGCGTAAATTCGCTTCGAAGCGTTGTTCTGGATCAGGCCCAATGTCATGAGCTATTAAATGAATCTAAAAACAATTCCGTTATCATGTTCTATGGTTGATGAGCGAATATCTGTGGTTTTCAGTCTCCAAGGGAAATAAAATATATATTTCAATGCGTTGGATAACTTATTATTTTATAATTAATACAGGCTCTTTACACAAAATACAATCACTCAATTATAGAACAGTTATATGATTTAATACGAGAAAGCGCGCAAACATATGCCTGCGCATGCATTCTGTTGAAATGAGATCAATATATATTAGATGATAGATTAGTATTTCATTCGTGAGTTTAAGGAAAAACAATGTATGATTATGATATAATTCAGTGTGTTCCAAGGTCCATCTAATTATCCATCATTTGGTGTTTATATAATGAAACATTGGTGTAGATCCAGAACTACGTTTGCCGTACGTTTATTCGCGTAGCATATTTTCGTGCGCGTAAATTCGTTACACTCCCCTCGGCACACCTCTTGAATGTACGTATTTTGGCACTTACGTACACCAAGGCGATAAGACGCGAGTTACGTGAGGAAAAGTTAAGATAGGCTTCTGAACACATAAGTCAGTCCGTATGGACGCAGATCAAGTCATACATTTTAAGGTAGGCTTCTGGACACATAAGTGTCCACAATTATTACCGTTAGAGGGGAGTTCTGGGGGTGTGCACTCTACGATGCGTAATTTCAGACCCCCGAATGCATGTAAAGGATCTAGCTCACTGTTCCTCACAATCACATTGTAGCTTTCAAACACCTGAACAGGTAACATTGGGAATTGTTTGCATTTCTCAGCACAAGGGGGTGGAATGTGATATGTAAACTATGAGGTGACATCAGTGACCAGAGAGGGAATAAATACAGCAACCGGAGACCTCATCGCATAGAATAAACCAACAAACATGAAGACTGCTCTTATATTACTGGTCCTCGGGGTGATCGTCCTCCATGGTCAGTAGGTTTTGTTTTTCAGCTGATGTGTAAACAGTAATTTTTATATAATATATCTCTCTGTGCATTGCTTCAAAAGACAAAACTATTTACTATATTTATATGGCGCTCAACTTTATTTCTGGTAATCAATGTACTATTACATTATTGTTAATATTAGATTGATTGATTATTTATAAGCTATGTATTTATTTTCATTTACACGTATTAATAATTTTTTATTGAATTTGAAACTACTGCAATAAAATTACTTTTAATTAAAATAGTTTACGATTAAAGATTCTTTATGTGTTGTTCCACAACATTACAATTTTCCTAACTTATTTTACTTGTAGTATTAAATAAAAAGTTACTGATTATATTGTTTCATCATCATCATCATCATCTTGTTACTATTATGAGGCATAGTTGTAGTATCATTATTTTTGTTGTTGTTATAGTGGACCGGATCCAGACCCCCGCGTGCTTTCCGTGTGCGCGGGGGTCTGAAATTACGCGAGACAGAGGGGAGTGCACACCCCCTGTCACTCCCCTCTGCCGTGTGGGCTTTATGGCAGCTTATGCTGCCATAAGCCTGCCTTAACTCTTACCGCTGCAATAAGCCTGCCTTAAATGCGACAGGCGGATCAGCGGTCCGTACGACCGCTGATCCACTACAGTGTGAGAGCCCCCTCCCACACTGTACACTTTACATGCTTCCCCCCGCCCACTATAGCGCGCGGAAGGGAAGCACAGCCCATTTGCATGCAAATGGGCTCGGACGGAACAAAGTTAAGTGTATTGGGCCTGATCCAGAACTACGTTTGCCGTACGTTTATTCGCGTAGCGTATTTTCGTGTGCGTACCTTCTATACACTCCCCTAGGCACACCCCTTGAACGTATGTATTTTGTCAAGATACGCTTTCCAAACCCTACCTTAACTTTTGGCAACGTAACCGCAGTCATACGCACACGTACGTATGGGCAACATGAATTTACGCAGCTAAGCACGGCCATACTGTACACTTTAAATACAAACCCCCGCCTACTTAACGTATTTCAGACGGATTTTGGACTCACGTAAAATTGGCACGCCCACACGCAAGTATTTACGTGACACATACGTGAATGGCCCCCGTTCACAATTACGCTACGTTAATGTGCGTATTTTCTATGGTGCGCATGCGCAGTACTTACCAAAAGGCGATTTTACGCCTCCGCCACGCGTAAATTAGCTCACAAGCGTTGTTCTGGATCTGGCCCATAGTCACGAATATATTGTAGAATCTGCATCTTCCCATCCCCCTCCTGCAATTGCAACTGCCCGGCGTTCAGAAAAAGCATCGGAATCAGATGTGTGCATTGACCGCGGCAAGTGCTCATGCGCAAACGCAAGAACTGGGCGCTTTCTCATCGTATTGATTGGAAAACACTTGTTGTTCTGATCCGGTCCATCATTAATACTATAACTACTACTACTACTATCATTGTATGACATCATCTTTACCTTATATCTATACAAAAAAAAGGGGGGGCTAAAGGCACCAGAACCAGAGTATCAATACACCTATAATTAGCAAGATAGCGCAACCTGCATTGTAAAGTACATAACATGCGGTTAGAGAAGAAAGAACTGTACAAAAGCAAGTGCACAATATCAACATTTAAAAATATATGTTTTCTCATTGTACAAATAGTAAATTCTAATAAATGAACATCCGAAATAACTCTCCTTCCAAGATTTAAATATTCCATATAACATGAAAAACACATGTATTACACTGCACAATTCCACCCTGCAAATGAACTACCAAACTGCATATATTAGGTTCTAGCAGAGATAATTACAAACAAAGGGCAAGTTCCAGGTATTAGCAGCACTAACCATCCACATAAACTTCCATATTAGGCAAGGATAAAACTGCACATGATAAATTGCAAATCTCGGCAGCCACACTCTTACCCTGTCTGGAAATAAAAGTAAAAATCTAAAAAGAAACATAAACCACTTCACGGTGGCGCGTCGCTCAAAAGAGCCGCTGCTAACCCTCGTGGCCGTGATGTAAACAAAAACGGAGCTCGTGCAGTCAATCAAGTGGGGCAGGTTACACGTGGAGAGGAGAGGACATCGGAGGCATCACAGACCACCCGACGCGCGTTTCGCTGCACGGTTTCTCAAGGTAAGGTGTGATAGGCGGGTCATGGTCATGCATATTTATACAGCTCCCAGCCAATCAGTGAAAACGGCAAATGAGAGACAGGTAAGTAAGCTTAAAGCGGCACAGCAGATATAGCTGTATAAATATGCATGACCATGACCTGCCTATTACACCTTACCTTGAGAAAGTGTGCAGCGAAACGCGCGTCCTGTGGTCTGTGATGCAATTTATCATGTGCAGCTTTATCCTTACCTAATATAGAAGTATATGTGGATGGTTAGTGCTGCCAACACCTGGAACTTGCCCTTTGTTTGTAATTATCTCTGCTAGAACTTAATATATGCAGTTTGGTAGTTCATTTGCAGGGTGGTATTGTGCAGTGTAATACATGTGTTTTTCATGTTATATGGAATATTTAAATCTTGGAAGCAGAGATATTTAGGATGTGCATTTATTAGAATTTACTATTTGTACAATGAGAAAACATTTTTTACAAAATTTCGCTGACGTGATAATAAAATATTTTTGCAATTTGGAAAAATGTTTTGATATTGTGCACTTGGTTTTGTACGGTTCTTTCTTCTCTTACCCCATATCATCTTTACCTTGTTGCATTATTTTCATTACTGTCAGATTTATATTACTGTTTACTCTCATGGAATGACATAAATGAGCTGAATATTTGTAATGATGGAATGTTCAGTGTGTGAGGACCGGTGTAGCAGGAACTATATAGGACATTGGGGTCTTATTAGGTATATACACTTCATGTATAGATCAAGGTGTGACCTGTAACACTCTGATTTCCCAGTATGTGTCTGACTATAAATACTATTGTGACGGTCTCTATCCCTACCGGTGTAGCAGGAACTATATAGGACATTGGGGTCTTATTAGGTATATACACTTCATGTATAGATCAAGGTGTGACCTGTAACACTCTGATTTCCCAGTATGTGTATGACTATAAATAATATTGTGACGGTCTCTATCCCTCTAGCTGATGCCTTGAAATGCTGGCAGTATACGTGTACAGGGAGGGACCAATGCAAATCAAAAGGGGCCACTTGTAGTAAGGATAAGACCTACTGTTTTAAAAGAAAAAGCTTCCAAGGAACTATATGTAAGTCCATGTGCAGGTTTTTTATTTGTGTAACTGAGTCATTCTTGTCCAAAAAAATTAAAAACCTAAGAGAAAAAAAACGTTTACA
>WWET01004748.1:52181-73007 GCA_011038615.1 Limnodynastes dumerilii | reverse complement strand
GCTAAATCGCGGTGGTTTTCTATAGAAAAGCACCGCGAGTAGACCTTGTAAAAATCGCAGCATGTCGCGGGAGTTGAAAAAAAAAAAAGCAAGTGCTGCATGGTTGAAAGCCTTAGCCATGCTGTGCTGATAGAACTACAAGGCTAAGCATTGCTTAGCCTTGTAGTAATATCAGCATCAGCGTGGTAAGGTTTTTAACCATGCCACGCTGTGTGTAGTGTGTGTAAAAAAAAAGACAGATGACGTCAGTTACACTGGTGCTCTAGCGTTTCTGACGTCATCTATTATATAAAACACTGCCCCCAGCGACCAAATGGTCATTAGGAGCAGCACCATGGAAGAAGAGGAGCGTGTCCCCGCTGTGGCAAGTCCAGAAAAGCCAGAGACCCGGACAGTTGACTCCAATGAACCGGAACCAAGATTCCAATCAAGTGAAGAAGTTTCAGCACATCCAGCAAGGCTTCCCAAGACAGATGACAGCAAACGGTGAGTGCCCAAAACTTTTATTCTTTTACAACAACACACACTGCATTCAAACACTTAGGATAGGGGATGGTGACCAGCGGAGGTAAGTGCACACATTAGAGAACATAAATAATTAGGGAAAATTTATTTTTTACATGCACACTGATGTAATGTGCTCATATATGTTTTGTTCACACTGTGTTTTTTTTTACACGCGCTACACACAGTGCGGCATGGTTAGAAGCCTTACCATTCTGATGTTGATATTACTACAAGGCTAAGCAATGCTTAGCATTTGTTTGTTTTTTTAACTCCGGTGACTTGCTGCGATTTTTCCAAGGTCTAATCGCAGTGCTTTTCTATAGAAAACCACCGCGATTTAGCCCTTTCAAAATCGTTGCAACTCGTGTGATTTGATTTAAATGGCGGTAAACTCGCATCTTTGTGAATACCGCGATTTAAACCAAAAAATTGTGGGTAAATCGCCATGAGATCCAACGATTTCAAATCACAGTCTCAAATCGAGCTTTGTAAATAGAGCCCTTAGGGTCAGGCTGCAGGAAGGGAAGTTTTAGGGTTAGAATATGGGGAGGGGAAGGAAGGGTTAGAGTCAGGCTGCAGGGAAGGTAGGGTCAGGGTATGCCTGCAGGGAAGGGAGGGTTAGGGTAATAGAAGAGGATGGTTAGGGTAAAGATTAGGGAAAGGGTTGGAGTTAGATTTTAAACTTACCCTTCAGCGTACCATGTTCAGTGCCCCAGGGATCGATTACTTTGCCTCTTTAAGGAAAAAGCAATCAGTTTCCCAGCCAGTTCAGATCTGGCTGAGAGAGAACAGCCCTTTCGAAATAGGGCCATTCTTAGTGGGAATCCACACCCATATCTAAGATAGGCTGACGGGACACAAAGCTTTACCTTAAAAGGGAGCAGCTGCTATCAGCAGAGCTTGGTTGTACCAATGAGGGAGTTGGAAGCCTTGTGAAGCATTTCCTTGCTATGACTTGGTAGGGTATGTATATATGGCAGACAATTTTTTTCAACAGATTTGCATGTTTTATGTCAATTTTTTTATTCTTTTGTAAATAAGCATTGTGATTATTATTATTATTATTATTATTATATTAAATATCAGTTAATAAGTTCATGTCTCTGTATTCTTGCGGATTCACGTGTCAGACCAGCTTGATAATGAAACAATACTTAATGGTAAAAGAAGGGATCATTCTGAGTTGATGATAGTTCGGATAAATTATAATTGTGTTAGATTTGTGTAAAGGAGAACCTAAGACTGCCTATGAATATTCTTGGTTCATTAGTAAAGTCATATATGGAGTGGATAAGGGGCATTAGTCATTGTAGAAAAGACCAGGGGCTAGATTTACTAAGCTGCAGTATAGGAGAAGTGGTGATGTTGCCCATAGCAGCCAATCAGATTTAAGCTCTCACTTTTCTACTGCATACTAAAAAAATGTCAGTTAGAATCTGGTTGCTATGAGTGATACCTCTTTTGTCCCAGATAAGTCACAAAAGCCTCAGGTGAGGTCAGGGTCATGACAGGTTTCTATATAAAACACAGAGAAATGAAATCATAACCAAAATGCCTACAAATTTTTAAGACTTTATTACAATACAAAATATTAACTTTCAACCAAAAATGTTGTTGAATACAATTCTTGTCAAACTTGGCTCCCTATGATCCACTCTGATGGGACAGCAGCAGGAGTGAGATGGTCAATGTTTAAATCAATGGGGTAGATCCAGACCTACGGGCTAGTTACGTTAGATCGTATTTACGCTATCGTATTTTATATACACTCCCCTAGGCACTCCCCTCGCTCGTACGTACTTTGGTCATTTTACGCTTCCCAAACCCTACCGTAAGTACTGACGTACGTAATGGATTCACGTAAGTAACGGCCCATACTGTACGATTTAAATGTCTCCCTCCACCTACAAAGCTTAACTACGAGTGTCGTATGGATGCCCTTGCCCCTTAGTTCGTAGTTACGCTGATGGTACGTATGTTCAGCGTTACATGGCATAACATCTGCCACGCGCATGTGCAGTAAATACAAATTGGCAATTTTACGTCAGCAGCTAACGTAAAATCACTAGCGTACGTAGGTCAGGATCTGGGCCAATGTCATGATCTATCTTAACCTCCAAATTTTTCTCGACACAAATGTTGTGTAAAATGGCGCAACAAACAATTATGTTTGAGTATACCCCCAACCCCTGGTACTGTCTAAACATATTTTGGTAGACCAAAGGCACTGTATGCTCAATTACTACTGGTACGTCTATGTGCGTACTAAAAACTCCTTTCTGCTTCTGATGCTGGATTGGACAAGGAGGTCAACAGACATGGACAGCATACCCTTTGTCTCCTGCAAAAATAAATAAATAATAATAATAAAAAAATAATTTTGTGGCATGCTTACGCATAGCTCTTATTACCTGGGCCAAATAACGGTGCGTGTTGGTTGAGACAACCGCCGCTATGGGTGACAGTATTTTGAAATGTGCTTGAAGCCAAAAAAATGTATGGTCCCCAAAAGTATTAATAGATTTAGGACATAGCGTTCCCTATACTAACGTGGCCCGGAGATTGTACGTGGGCGTACAGATAAGGAGTTGGCCTCAACCCCATCATTGCCATTACTAATAGTGTTGTGGTGTGGACATTGCACATGACTTGCATGTAACTCCTCCTTACAAGCTGCAAACATCCCCACCCACACAATTTGAGAGGAAGGCCCCAACTCCATTCTCTGTATTGCAATGGAGTGTATTACCCTAACCCTAACCCTCCCTTTCCCTCAGCCTAACCCTAACTCTCCCTTCCCCACAGCCGGGTGTGGGTCCCGCAAAGAACGGCCCAATTTCGAACATGATGCCCTAAAGGTGAGTGACTTAACTAACCCCATTACCCTAACCCTAACTCTCTCTTCCCTGCAGCCTGACCCTAACCCTCCCTTTTTAACCTAAACCTAAGATCCCCCCTCCCCGCAGCCTGACCCTAACCCTATGGCCCTATCCCTAACCCTCCCTTCCTAAGGCTTAACCCTATCCCTAACCGGCATTCCCATTCCCTAACCCATTCTTTTAAAAAAAATTGTAAGAAAACTGCCTATTCAGATAGAGACAGCTGAAAGGGAGCTTTTGGCTGTCTATTTCTAAAAGCAGCCCTTTGCAGCAGGGACTGCAACCGGTCAGAAATCAAGTCCTTTCTCAGAAAGCAGTCCTTTCTCAGAAGAAAGCAGGTCCTCTCTCAGAAAGCAGGTCCTCTCTGTTACACGCTGCTGAGGTACACAAACCAACATGTGAAGTTCCTCTGTCTGGCTTCTATTTGCCTGGTTTCACATGGGTAGTAGGTGCTTTACACAATCTACGTACCAGATAGGTATTTTATAGTATTTTTATATTTTAAGTTTCCATAATAGTCAGTGGGAAAATAATTCTAAAAAAAAATAAATAAGTTTAATCAGCACATGCTAAGGCGTATTTGTGATTCTGATAGGAGCTGCACTTTGGAAAGGGGTAGACTCCTATGCTGTTATATGACCGTATTCATAGATCCGGGTGAGTTAGGTGCAGACAGATCCGTCCTGCCATTATCCTGCTGCCCCTTTTTAGGTACCTTATGGCACTTATGAGTGCCATAGAGCTATCTTATTTAACCATGCATTGCCTCTCCCCAGCTAATCTAAATCCCTATCCCCTCCCGCTTCTCCCTAAGAACGCCACGAGGCAGCATTACATTTCTACTTAAAGTACTTTAAAGTTTCTACTTAAAGTCTTTAAAGACCGCACAGAGGCAATCTACGTACTAAACTGAGACGTAGATTGCATAAATTACCTACTATGCACGCTTAGTTGGTCATTTCGTCAGAATACACACTTAAGAAGCACAAGTTCCTTAATTGTGAATCAGGCCCATAATACGCAACTGTTGACATTTTGACCGGTTTACATTGTCGCCATTTTTGAATGAAGACATTTGATACAACAACCGTGAAGCCATAACGAGCACTGTGCATGCTTAGAACAGGAGCGAGCATAGAAGGATGGGCTCAGTGCTGCCCATCCACCTGTGTCCATATCCGTCTGCACTGCGCTAATGGAACAAGGAGTTCCATGCTAGTTAAATGAGAAAAGGGTGTTTTTCTCATTTAAATAGGCGCTGTGACAGAGAAAGGTGCCTGTGCTTCCGTGAAACGGTAAATGGAAGGCGCAGGTCATGTTCAATGTGAAAATGACCTTTGTGTTTTTAAAGAAATAAATAAATACATGAATAGAGATTCAGATCTCTTTGTTATAGTGGAATACCGCTACTATGCTCTGGCATTAATGTACATGATCCACAAAGCAGTAAATACGTTTTTAAATGCAGCAAATGCAAGCATTAAAAAATCCATTCAAATGCTATAGAAACTGGCAGAAGCTGCGGCTGCCTCTGCCCATATGGCTATAGCTGTGGGGGAGACTCCTCCCTATGTCCTATTCAGAGTTGCCTGTTTCTGGGCATTGCAGATGCGTTATAACTTTGGATCACTTAATCTTAATTACTTCATTGAAAGGGAGCTTATAAGTGGAATAGCCTCCCACCTGAGGGGTTTGAGGCTAACACAGTAGAACAGTTTAAACATGCTTGGTATAAATATAAGAATATCCTAAATCTCAAACTAAATTGTGGGCAAATAGAGTCTAGGATCAGTATAGTTTTAAATAAACAACTGAGCAGACTGGATGGGCCATGTGGCTCTTATCTGCCATCACTTTCTATGTTTCTAGGTATGCTTTCATGCCATTTCAATGGAATATTCTCTATGTACTTGTACTGACTTTATGTGAATTTCTAATGTCTGTAAACAACTTTACCAGATGGAAACACAGCTGTTTAGTAATAGATTTGATATAAAGTGCAGGTTGTTTGTGTTTTCTTTTTTTTTCAATCTTAATAGTGTTTGATAAAATAGCCTCTGTTTTAAATATTGTAAATGATAATCACTAGATGATATAAATGTTGTTATCATGATCATTGTTTTTGGAACTAGCAATTAAACTGAACAAATTGTCACAAGTCCACCTACTCCTTTCATCAAACTAACATCTGAAACTTATTATAAGTCAATGGTAAGCCCCTTAACTTCTGATATATGGATCCAGGTAAGAGTGTCTACATGTATATTGTATTTGATTTATAGCTTTTTATTAAAGTTCAGATTTTCCTTACTTTGCATATAAAAGATAAGTTTTTATGAAGTTCAAAGGAAAATATTGCTAAACAAAGTGTCAACAACTAATTAGTGTTGTTGTCTCCAGTGCTTACATAACTGACATAAAGTACATTCACATAAAATTTTATGTCTATATTGCCTTCTCACTTGTTTTTCAGCTCTTTGTAGTCAGTTATAATTATTGCAATAGCATTCAACAATTACACTTCAATGCTAAAAGCTAACAAAGTAAAACGTTTCTGGGGACATAAATATGATTTCAAAGGCTTTTATTTTGTGTATCCCTATTTACAGGTCTTGAAAATTAAAGTCACAGTTTAGACAGGATTAATGGGACCAGCCTGTAATATGTTTCTTTTACCTTGTGCTGTGTCCTTGCTCCCTTGAGTCAATAATAAATGTTAGCTTCTTTTCTGTTTAGGTCTCTTTGTTTTTATTTTTCTTCCAAAGAAAAGTCAGGCAGCGATTTTATGTACTATTAAAGCCCTTTACATGTGTTTATTTAAAATTAAATAATAGTTAGTAATAGTTAGTTAAAAGGCTGTACTTCTGCAGCTATTATAAAAACAGTTAACTACAACAATTTTGTTTCCTATTTAATTGTGCTATCCACATACTATCCTTGGCTTACATTTCTGTAAACAGGCATCTAAGGGGCTGATTCAGAGCTGCGCTTTTCAGCGGAGGTGAAAAAAAAAGAAAGTTAATTAAAGAGAAAAAAACTTTTAGTAAAAAATTAACCCCTTCCCCCGTCTACCTCGCAGCCGCCGCGACCGAACTATATGAATAAATAAAGAACGGCCCGCCCCCGGGCATGCTGCCACTAGTAGAACTACTGGTGCAAACATGCCCATGAATGACAAGGCATGCTTAGTCTAGTAGCACTATTATCGGCAGCATGCCTTGCCCCAAAAACGTTACTGTGCCCTTATAAAACAATAAAAAATAACGTCCCAAGTGTCCCCCTAAAATTAAAAAACCACATGTGCCCCTTCAAAAAATAAAATGTAAAAAAAAACCTTGTCCCCTTCTTTAAAAAAACAATAACAAAGTGGCCACATAATTTAAAAAAAAACAGCGCCATGTGCCCGTTACAAAAAAATAAAATAAAAAATGCCCCAAAAAATGCCCACATAAATTAAGAAAAAACATACTTACCTGTTCTGATGGCTGTTAGGCTTTTAATCTGGGGGTGGCCTTGGCAAAATAAAAAACCATGTGCTGCACGCAGGACATCCCAGCGCTAATGACAGGTCTACTGTCATTGGGGGGTATTTATACCCTTTGGGCACTGTAAGAATTATCGAGAGAACGAAAATTCAGTGTCAGAGTTCTCGTTCTCTCGATAATACGGCCAATTCAGAGGTGCGTGTTTCTTCTGAATCAGGTTCTAAATCTCTCATTAGTAAGATAGTATAATTCCTATTTATGCACTGAAAGATCAATGATTGCGCTTTGAAACTCTTAATGAAGTAGTCATTTGCTTTCATAACACTTCTACACATGAAAGCATCACATTGCTCACCACACTTTGGGCTTGATCCAGTCTTAATAGCAGATTCTGTACCTTAGTCTCTGTGCGGAGGTTAACATATGCAAGTTTCTATCCTTTTATTGGTCACGATGAACAGGTCTTTTTTAGGGGCCCTTGAGCACTGCTGCCGGCCCCACCAGTCAAGGCATTTTAGGACTGACTTCCCTGGATTTTTGCCAGGAGCCCGGGGATTTCCTACTACTTGTTCCTTTAATATTGTTTCTATCAATGGACTGGATCCAGACTAGGCTAAACCATGTTGATTGCAGGGGAGTCATATTTCATCTGTTGCAAACAGTATTAGAGTTGAGAGGAGATGTTTTCTATCCCAAGTCTAAATAACAGGCTGATAGTAAAGCTGGTCAGTATCTGTGTGCAGTAAGCAATTCAAAGATATATCCCTGCATGCAAAGAATACAATTAACTTGGCCCCCCCTGATATCAACATGGTTTTGGAGTAAGGAGGAATTTTCCTCTCTTAGGTTCGGATTCACAGTTACGTAGTTTTCGTCTTAAGTACGTTGTTTTAAGAATTGACGTACCATTTCTGTACGTAGATTGCATAAGCACGGTCTAGACCGTGCTTATGCAATCTCTGTACAGAAATGGTACATAGATAGCGTAAATAAGCTACCACGCATGCGTCGTAGCTGAATTCTTAAAACAACGTACTTAAGATGAAAACTACGTAACTGTAAATCCGGACCTTACTGTCATGCTCCTTCTTAAGTCTGGATCCAGCCCAAATGTCTCTACTACTGTAGTGTTAGGATACTTTCTTGGGTGTGTATTATCCTATCTGCCCCTAGGGGCTACTATAATGAACTTTGTGTCATTATGTGTTTATTTGTAACATCTGCTCTGAGTATATTTATCCCAGCTTTTAACTGATAAATATACCCAGAGCAGCTGCTACCAATCCAAAATAGCCACCCATGCTGGGGCCTGATCCTCAGTTTTAGCGGATGCGCAAGGCGGATCCGCTAAAACATACTATTCAGAGGTGCGTGGTTTTTTTTGGGCAGCAGACACTTTTTTGGGAGCAAACACCCCCCCCCCCCAAGATTATAAGCTGCCAAGACCAGACACCCATCAGAGCAGGTAAGTATGTTTTTTTTTTGTGTTTTTTTTTAAATGTACTTTAGACATTTTTTAAGATATTTTTTGTGCTGGCAGTAGATGTATTTTTTTTTTAATAGGGAAATTTACCAAGCGCTGCGGGTCCTGGCTGGCACGGCATGTTGGTACTTGTGGTTCTCCAAGTGCCAATATGCCCTGGCATCCATGGGCATGCTGGTGATTGTAGTGCTACAATCATCAGCACGCCCTGTCGGGACAGGTTTTTTTTTCATTGGTGTGGGTGTGTGTGTGTGTGTGGAGGGGTGGGGGTGTTCTTCGGCCAAAGGGTTTATGTTTTTTTTTATTTTGGAGTTAGTAATTTTTTTTTTTTAACAACAAATTAACTTTTTTTTATTTTTTTTGCAGCTCCGGTGAGCTGCTCCTTACGCTTACACCATCTCAGAGATGGTGTAAGCGTAGGGCTTGTTAAGCAGCTACCGGACTGCACTGCACGGAGTATTTAAACGAGAAAAACACCCCTTTTCTCATTTATATATCCTTTCTACAGGTGCAGTGCAGTCGGATGCGAACAGAGACGGATGGGTACACTTGCACCCATCTTTCTGTGCACGCTCCCGATCTGGGCATGCGCAGTGTTAATTTTTGCTGCGCTTCCGTCTGAAAAAAAGATGGAAGCCCAGCTCTGGATCAGGTCCCTGGTGGTTATTTGGACCTTCAGTTAACAATGATCTGAAAACCTGCTTGACTTCATTTTCTTTTTTCTCTGAGTTATCTGTTATTTGACCCCAGCTGGAACCATTTCTGTGCCCATCAGGTTTACCTTTCTGAGCTGGTGATGGCTTTTTTTTTTGCTTTATTTTGCTTTTCATTACTTTTTGTCTGTGCAGCCTGTGTTGCATTCCTATATGTGTTAACCACTTCCTGGGTTATCTGGTCTCATCTTGTTTTTGCCTTGTTTAGTCTTATCTGTATGTCCCTATATCCTGTCATGTTTATTCTTGGTCTGTCTGTTCTTAGAAAACTAATTTATTTATTTATTTATTTATTTATTTTTTTTATTTTAATTTCTCTTGCTGTGATTACACTTCGTGTGTTTGTTTTCTGTCTGTTCTTAGAACATGTAACCTGAATATTACATATTTTTGTGTATGTCTCATTCCTGCATTACCTCAGAATCCTGTTGTTGATACCTAGCTATCATTGTATACCGTACCTCTCTATCTGTTACTGTGGCTTGTTTTGTTTTATTAGTGCATTTGCACAAAGGTTTCATAACATAACTCCTACTACTTGTGATTGGTTTAATATTTTGGTTTATATTTTAAACTCTTTTAGTATCTTATTGCTTTGTCCACTTCAGCTTTAAGAATTCTGTTCATTGAGAGGGCTTGTAATTACTTCCTTTGCAGCAATAAGCAGTTTAACTGCTTATCCCATCCCTTTCCTTAGTGAACATTGCTAAAATGCTCTGCCATAGCTCATATTCTGCCACCGATGTACATAAAAGGAAATCTCTGATGAGTGTGAGTGGCTAACCCTTGTACAAGCAATGGAAGATAGTGAACTCGCTATGCTCATTCCTCCAACAACATCAGTTGCATGTTGAAGTTCAGCATACCTCCCAACATTTGAAAATTCAAAAGAGGGACAAAATTTTGCAGCCTGGTAGTGGGGGTGTGTCTTGTACCACCCAGTGGGCGTGTCTGGGAAAGTGGGTGTGTCTTGCACCGCCCAGAGGCGGTCCTAGGGTTTGCGGGGCCCTAGGCGGACCGCCCCCCCCCAAAAAAAAAGAGGACTCTTTTTTTTCTTTGACATTTTTTGAAAAAAAAAATTTAACTTTTTTTTTTTTGCAAGCTTGGCAGCCAGGCTTGCATTTTGGTTGCGAATGCCCCGCGCGGGGCCGCAGAAGCAAGTACAGGGCCGCCAGGTCTCCGTGCGGGGCCTTCACTTCCGGGCACCGTGCAGTCACATACACAGTGCCCGGACTACTGCGTCCAGGCACTGTGTATGTGTTGCTATGGCAGCACTCCGGGCACTGTGTATGTGAGTGCACAGTGCCCGGAGGTGAAGGCCAGGCACTGTGTATGTGTTGCTATGGCAACACATACACAGTGCCTGGACGCAGCACGCAGCAGTCCGGGCACTGTGTATGTGAATACACAGTGCCCGGAAGTGAAGGTCCCACGCGGGGCCGCGACAGCCAGTACAGTGCCACCGGGATCGTAGGCGGCCCATGGCATAGGCCGTATAGGCGGCCATCTATGTTCCCGCGACCCCCCTGACACTCTACTGGCTGCTGGCATAACAATGGCCAGTAGATGGCAGTAAGCACAACAAACAGTAAAACAGTATTTAGCATATATAAACTGAATGCAATATTAATGGATTCCAGAAACTGGGACAGCACACTCCCCGTCTGAAATCCTAGGATTTCACTATACAATTTTGACAGTAAGGATTAATGTCCATTAGATATTCAACGAAGGTTCTGACCTGAAAGACAAAATGCACAAATGCAAAAAACACAACAATAACTGTAATGTATGGAAGTAGTCCAATAATCAAGGCCTTTGGGAACGTATCCAGAGATGAATACCAGATGATCAAAGTTCCTTGAAAGTTCCTTCTGGCTTGAATTACTTCTCAACAGGTAAAAGCAAAACAACCTCGGATATAGGCCGAATGAAAGATTTGGAGTCACCTTGCCTTGTGATGGTCACTCCCACCTTACGAACCTTGCCATCTTTGCTAGGAAAGATTTTGGAGATAAGTCCCATAGGCCATGCATTTCTTTCTACCTTCTGGTCTTTCATGAGAGCAAGATCTCCTACCTGTAAGTTTGGTTTTACATACTGCCATTTTCTTAATCCTTGAAGAAGAGTGAGGTACTCATTTTTCCATCTGCTCCAGAAACAGTTTGCCAGATGTTGAACGTTTCCACCACTTCTAATATAAGTTACTAGATGTAAGATCTTCAGGTGGACTAGGAACAGTTCCAAGTTTTTGAGTGAGAAGAGTTGATAATGTCGTATCAGCAGGATGGTAACGTGGTGATGGCCGGGAATAATGAGAGGATTAATTTCTAACTTCTCCAACTTGGAACTGTTTAAGCAACCACTGACCCGCACCATACCCTGACTGTCAATTACTGGTTTCAAGTTGACAATTCGGCTGTGTTTAGGAATATCTCACTTGTCATGTATACATTTCATTTCCATGTCAAAGGCACTCTGCTGTACATTACGTATCACCATCAACTCACTTAGTGTAAATTCCTCTGCAAAGAGAGGCTTATGACACACATGCCAACCACGACAACTAGCGTTAGTATTCTTAGTACGATATCACTGTACAATGTGAACTAACCTTGCAATGGCGCGTACAAGCTTTAACCATCCAGAGAAGCGTTCAAAGCATTGACAGCCCAATTCAAACTTCTCTTTTTACTTTGTGACAAGGTTACTCACTTCAGGATGAATCTCTGAGTCATTGTCATGGTCTTGGAGACTGAAGACAACTTGCATGGAAGTCTGGTTCCGCAAGAATTCTGGACCTGTCAACCAGGAAGATGTTGCAAAGGCACTAACAGATGCTGGCCTGGTGGTACAATCTGCAGGATTGAGATGGGATGGAACATAGTGCCACTGTTCAGGTTTGGAGGACTTCCTAATCCTTTCAATGCGTTTACTGACATAAACATAAAAGCGTTTTGTCTGGTTGTTTATATAACCCAGAACAACCTTGCTATCCATGTAAAATTGCATGTCATCCACATGAATATCCAACTCAAGCTGTATAAAGTCTGCAATCTCTACAGCCAGTACAGTTCCACAAAGTTCAAGCCTAGGAATGGTATGCTCAGGCCTAGGAGCTAATTTAGCCTTCCCAAATAGAAATCCAACATGAGTTTCATTACAAGAGTCTATTACCTTCAAAAAGGCGATAGCCTCTGTAGATCCATCTGAGAATATGTGGATTTCCTTTCTCTGACTTGCAATAAGAGATGCTGGAGTGTAGCATCGTGGTACGTGAATCTTATGTAAGGCTTGTAGAGATTCTTTCCAAGACTCCCACTTTCGCTGTTTGTTGGTGGGCACTGGTGCATCCCAGTCCTCAATAGACTCTGAGAGCTATCTTAACAGAAATTTGCCTTGTACGGTTAAGGGTGCTAAAAAGCCCAGTGGATCGTATAGGTTGTTCACCACTGAGAGAACTCCTTGCTTAGTAAATGGTTTATCTGCACAACTTATTTCAAAGCCGAAGGAATCATTTAACAAGTCCCATCGCAAACACAGACTTCTCTGTATTGGTGGATTGTCTAGGCCTAGATTCAAGTCTCTGAATTCTGCAGCATGATCGCTGGGCTGAAAGGCTTTCATGACAGCAGCACTATTGGAAGCAATTTTATGTAACCTCAGATGAGCCTTGGAAAGCATACCTTGAATTCTTTTGAGCAGATTTATGGCTTCCTCTGCTGTAGGCAAGGATTTGAGTCTGTTGTCCATGTAGAAGTCTCTTTCCACAAACTGTCGTGCATCTTCCCCAAACTCTGATTCACCATTAGAGGCAGTCCTTTGTAGGCCATATGTAGCGACTGCAGGGGAAGGACTATTACCGAACACGTGCACTTTCATGCGGTATTCAACCGTTTCCTGGCTGGTATCATTGTCTTGGTGCCATAGAAACCTGAGGTAGTTCCTGTGATCTTGTCGTACAATAAAATAATGAAACATTTGTTCAGTGTTGGCAGTAATGGTGACTGGCTCCTTTCTGAACCTCATCAGCACTCCTACTAGATTATTGGTCAGGTTCGGACCGGTGAGGAGGACATCATTCAGAGATACGTCACAATGCTTGGCACTTGAGTCGAATACCACCCTGATATGCTTAGGTTTTCGTAGTGATATACTCCAAAGGAGGGAAGATACTAGCACTCTTCATGCTCTTGCAAAGGTGGAGCTGGCTCTGCATGCTCATTGTGAAATATCCTATTCATAAAAGCCACAAAGTGATCTTTCATTTCAGACTTGTTTCTTAATGTACGTTGCAATGAGATGAATCTGGATAGAGCCTGTTCCCGGTTGTTTGGAAGGCTGGCTCTTACAGTTCGAAAGGGTAAGGGTGCAACCCAGTGGTTGAATTCACCTTTGGAGAATTCACTGTCCTTTATTTTAATAAACTCTTTGTCTTCAATGGACAAGGCTAATCCGTTGTCATCTTGTGTTGGGCAAAACACTGATCTTCCTAAGTCATCATAAGGTGTAGGAATTACTTCTGGCACCTGGATGAGGTTAGAGAGCCTTTCCTTCACTTCATAGTGATGAGAGCATGGCTTGAAGTGAGTTGTGCGACCATATTTCAGCACATAAGTTTTAAAGGAGTTAACTTGAGATAGTTTATGTCTCTTATCCAGGCAGACATCACCCACAATTACCCAGCCTAAATCGAGTCTTTGTGCATATGGGGCGTCATCTTGACCATTGCATTGTTGGCGTACCTTATGGACTCTCAGAATATCTTTTCCGAGTAAGAGAAGAATATCGGCATTCATGTTCATAGGAGGGATTTTATTTGCTAGGTGACTTAAGTGGGAATGATGATGTGTAGCATCTGGAGTAGGAATTTCTTCTCTTTCATTGGGTATCTAGTCACATTCAATAAACGTTGGTAATGGTATGTGGGTATTCCCCTCGACTGAGGAGACAATGTATTCAGTGGCTCGTCTGCTGAAAGTCTCTACATGACCAGAGCAGGTATTGAGAGTATATGGCGTTGCTTGCCCCTTTATACCAAAGATCTCAAAGAACTTAGGTTTTGCTAGAGATCTGTTGCTTTGTTCATCTATAGTGGCTTACATTCTGGTGGCCTTCTCAGATTGCCCTTCTGGGTAGACCTTGACCAGACACACCTTGGCACAGCATTTGGGACTGGTCTTTTTCCCGCATACTTCCATGCATGAGGAGGAGACGGTGGTTGTAGTTGAGTCTCGAGCTTGTAGCTCCCCGCCATGTCTTGCAACGGGGTTAGATGCCGTTGAAGGTTGTGAGTAGTCAGAAGGTTGCGTATGATGCATAGCTGTAACATGTCTGTTGCTACTGCATTCAATGCACTTGATGACAGCCTTACAGTCTTTTGCAATGTGGTCTAAAAAGGCACAACACTTGTAACACACTCCAAGCTGTCTCTGTGCTCTTGCAAAGTCTTAGCCTTGAGCCCACGACATACTTTTAGAGGATGAGGTCTTTTGTGGATAGGGCATATACGACTGGGGTCTCTTTCTTTAACAGCAGAAGCATCCTGCTTAGAAGTGGGGGGTGCAGTAAGTGGGATGTTAGTCTTTCTGACAGATACAGTTAAGTCTCTTAAGTCTCTACGTTTGGTTGTAGTGTTATCATACCATGAAGATGATGATGAATCTGCTGGAGTTGCTTCTTCCGAGCTTGATCACTGATAAATCTGGAAAAATAAGTGAAAGGGGGAAAAGACACCTTGTGTTCTCTTTTGATCTGGAACCCTGGTCTGCCCATTTTTCCTGCATGCCATATGGCAGTTTGGACACCACTGGATTGATGCCATGAGCAGTGTCAAGGTAACTCAGTCCTGGCAGACAGGGATCTAATTTAACCAGCTCTATTTCCTCTAGTAGGTCGCTTAGATATTGGAGCTTGCGGTTGTCCTTGCCAGTTATCTTTGGGAAGGCTTGGTCTCTTGAATAAAGCACTTTCTATAGCTTCAGAGCTGCCATAGGTCTGTTCAAGCCTCTCTAATGCCGCAGCCAGACCTTCCTCTGAATAGCTGGCATGAACTGCTCTTAGTGTCTTGATGTGTTCTGCAGATTCTGGACCTAACCATTTGACAAGCAAGTCAAGTTCTTTCTTGGCAGTGATATTAAGATCGTGGATTACAGCTTCAAAGGTCGATTCCATGCCCTATAGTTCTCAGCACAGTCATCAAACTTTGAGAGACTAATGTTTATAATCTCCCTGCATGTCATATATCTGGCGAAGTCAGACATGTCTGATTTCCCACTCCTTGTTGCTGGATGAACTTGTGATGCCCCTGGGGCGCTTAAGTTCTCTGGCGTATAAGGCTGAGATGTATCAGGACAAAATGATGTAGCATATGGATTAAGTTGTGGTTTAGTCTCTGGAGGATCTGCTGGCTTGCAGCTGGAAATTGTCTTGTCATTGGTAGGCGGCAGCATCTGTTGCTGTGTGGGTATGTTCGAGTGGTATATTAAAGGTTCATTGGTATGCACAACTTAGAAGTTTCTGTTTTGAGAGTTGAATCAATGTGGCAAGCAGGAAGTATAGGTGATAATTGCTTTAGCACATCATCAGCAGTGCAGTCAGCTGGGTCTTCCACTTCTCTCGGAATGAATCGGTCCAGATCGGTATCTTGGCCTTATGCTCATTCAAGTACCTTCAGTTTGGCTAATGCAGCTGCTTCTTCCCTTTCCATTTGAAGAATTGTTAATTGGGCTTCTGTCTCTGCTTCCATCTGTGCTATTCTTACTTTTACCTCAGCTTCCTTCTGAGCAAAGGAACTTCTAACACTTGCTTCTTCTGTATCTGCATGGATTTCTGTTAGCTTTACATATAAGGCTGACCTTCTGGAACAAGATGATCTAGAAGATAAAGATGTGTGTTTGGTTGAAGTTGATCGATGTGACATAACTTGTGGGCGATGCAGAGTTCTGCCTTATTCTTGGCATCTTGCACTAAGGCCTTATTTCTTTGGAGTAGAGTGTCTCTCTCAGCTAGCTCTGCTGAGGCATCATTAAAATCAGAGTTAGTCAGAAATGTGATATACTTTACGGACAGTCGCTGGTAGCGATCATAGGCAGTAGATAAACAATTCAATGCCACAGTTAACTTGACTGCGTCATTGTTAAAGCGTGGGAGAGCTGCTATATAGTGTTCAGCTCTTTTCCATAAGTAATTTAGATTGTCACTAAACTCATCTCTGGTCGCCTCAAAGTTCTCTCTAATCTTTTGTGTCGGTTTGATCACACGTTTAGGATGTACCTCTTGTCCTTCCGTAAGCTTGAACTCTGCTTTCTGTACTTCTGAGTTCTCAGAAACATGATGCATTTGCTTTGGTCCAGCCACAGAGATATCCACAGAACCTTTTGTGGACATGTTATACTTTGTTCAGAAAGTACTGTCTCTATAGGATAGAACTGCAGCTTAGCTTACAGGTGAAGAGCTGTAATTAGGAAGCAGATGTGGCCACGTGTTTTCCTAAGATGGCCGCCGGTTTAAGCTTGCTTACAGACTATGTGTTGCTTTGACTATTCTGCCACCAATATACGTGAGGGAAATCTATGATGAGTGTGAGTGGTTAACCCTTGTACAAGCAATGGAAGATAGTAAACTTACTATGCTCATTCCCCTAACAACACCAGTTGCATGTGGAAGTTCAGTGAGAAAGATGCAATGAAGATGCCTTGAGGTAATTTATTTACTGTACCTTGAGAAATGACACATAGAGGTCAAAGCAAATGCCTTTCTCCAGACCTGTGATACATGTTTTTTACACACATGAGAATACTGCAGGAACAGGATATGAGCTCACAGAAGAGGGAGGAGTAACAGTAAGCAATGAATATGGTAATTACAGTCAATGCATAACAATGGCCATTAGATGGCAGTAGATGGAACTACCCCGGTACTCCCCTCTCTCATGCGGATATTGTGTGATTTACGTTACCATAGGGCGGCCTTAAGTCATATGAGCGAATCAGCGGTCTATTCGACCACAGATCTGCTCATAAATACCTAATCCTTCCCCTACTGTATAACTGAAATGCTTCCTCTCACCCACCTTGGCAGGCGGAGAGGAAACATAGCCCCTTTCTTCACACTATCTATTGTACGGAACTAAAATGCACATTACATCTGGAAAGCGCATGTGTCTTCCCCTTAAGCACTTTTGCGTGAATAAGTGGGGCAACGTTCCTTAGTCTGGATCCGGTCCTCAGATATTAACAATTGAACAATGGATGAAAACGCTTGCACACATCAGACAACACCACTCTGCATATTATATATCGGGCCTTAGAATGCTTTCTCGGCAATTGATTCATTATCTTAAAGCTTAGGCAGAGAAGCATTTAAATATTTGTGAAATATTTCTTATAAGTAACTATATAGAACTGATATATATTGTAGCTTTATTATTTATTTACTTATTTATTTATTTATATATAAAATTTATATTATTATAATATTTTGACATATCACAGTTTGATACAATGGAATAGGAAATCGAGCACCAAAATTGTTTAATTAACATATGTCAGTTTCTTTGAACCTAAGAAAGAGTTTGTGAATAAGAGAAAAATAGGTGTTAAAGTTAGGTAGACATATTTGCTAAATATATGATAAGTCAGCAGCAACTCTCTTTTTCTGCTGTGGTGGTCCAAACTCTGAACAGTGAGAGTAATTTTATTGGGTCATACATATGTGTTTTTAAATTGAGAGCTAACACATGTGAAGTTACCTTTAAAGCCTACAATATAGTTTCTATGGACCAATACCCCATGTCAGTTGCTTCCACACAAAGTTATATAAAATGGTGGGTTCTCAAATCAATTGACCCAGATAAAATATTTGTGAAATACAAGAAATATTGACTGTATTAGAAACATAGAATGTGAAGGCAAATTCATATCCTTGAGTTTTAATACATCTTTTCCTTTGAAAAATGGCATTCCTTCTTTAAGTATAGCGATGCTTTATTATTTATTTATGGATCAATGGAATTATTTAAGAATATTTCAAACTAAATTATGTTGTTATTAATTCTTTTTACTTTTACTCTTGCATTTTAAAGTTTAAAAACAGTATAGTTTTAAAACAGTATATGTAATGTAAGGTCTTGTATGGCATATGAATGAAACAATAACAAAAAATCAGATAGCAATAGTAGTAAAGAAGGAGAAGCAATAAAGACATATTTCTTGTATACATGGTTACCTATTATTCAACAAAGCTATTTAAAAAAGATTGCTTACAAAAAGGGTCTTGGTAAATCTCACCATTGATTCTTCTTTCTTCAAATTTAGTTCTAAGCAGGAGCGGTGTTGCCAGTACACCATACAGATTGGGCAGAGCCTCATCTGTGAAGTGGGGGTCTATGGAGTGAAACAATATTGAAGGTCTTGCAACCAACACCAATGGGATGCCTTTTCACCTGGGCCCACTGCTAGTTATTAATTACTAATATTTGGAGGTCTTGTAGGGTTCCCTAATTGGTTTTCCATGGATTAGTGCAACCAAAAAAGCAAAAATAAAATTTACCCAGATAAATTATCAACTTAAATGCATGAAAATCTTTTAAAATGCCAAGGATATGGTGTAAAGTTGAAATTCTATCACACTATAAATACCTAGTATAACGAAAACTAGTCCACTAAATGCTCTCAATAGCTATATAACAGGATGGGGATCCATCAAACTCTCCACTGTTGTCATTTTAGGTTGCACTAGTTAACAGGAGATATGATTTATCCAGATTACCTGTAACTGCTTTTCTGCTATCCAGTGATATGGCTGCTGCAAGCCCCTTGTGTCTGGATGATGTTCGAATGAACCTTTCACTATTAAAACTTTATTTAATACAAGGTGCCTGCTACAGTGGCATCTTATAAACTCAGCATGGTGACTCAGTGAGTAGGACTTGTTCATCGAAGCTTTGAGGTCATGACTTCGATTCCTGGACTAGGAATATTAACCCTAGTGTATGTATAAGTATATTTTAGGGGCCTTAGTATGTAGCTCCAATAGTAATAGGGACTGATGACTGTAAAGCACCACGGACAATGTGTGGCAATAATAGTAATAATGCCAGCACAGGGTATTTTCCTTTCTAGTGCTGGTAACAAGCTATTATATTTAGTTCTATGGAAAAGCTTCTATAGCTGCAATGAGAGCCATATTTCGGCTTTATTTAACTTGTTGGTACAGGAAATTCCATAATTGAGAGATCTGTTTGCTTGAAGAACTCTTTGTTAAAACTCCATATTAGAAGGATAATATTTATATAAAGATTTTTGACTTTGGTACAATTAAGACATGCTTTATATCAAGAAATAATGGGAAACTTTTTAACTATTTCCCAGAATGCTCAACCCTCCGAGATTAACGTGGTAAATGCTTTAAATGAACTTAAACTGTATACTTCACTAAAACTACAGAATGCAAGAGCCAAATAATAAGTGATATGGTGTTTCTATGCTCATTGATTCTCATAAAGCTAAACATCATAGAATCTGATTGCGAAATATTCGGTTCTATTTGTGCTGCTGGAGCATGCCAAATAAATCATGTATGGCAGAGAAATATTATCCACTCTGGAAGTAGGTGATGCTGTGTTCCCCCAGGAAGGCAATGTCCCATTGAGCATGTTTTCATGGGCAGAGAACTATTCATAAAAAGACACATTCATCAAATGATGACAGGGTTTATGATGAAAGCAAACATGTTTTCGCCATGAGTTTTAGTCTTCTGAATAGCTTTTCTCTTTGGTGCATATAGGTACACTTCCAAATAAAGTTCCCCATTCAGATTTGTGGAAGTAGGGTGATTTTCTGGCAATGCTCATGCACATGCCAGATGTTATGCAAAAGATCACCAAACATAAGGAGCTTAGCTCTGTATGCCTGGAGATCCATCTGACAGGGCAGCCTATCCCCTGGGGGGAAGGGGGCAGGGGCGTATCTAGAGTAAATGGAACCTGGGACAAATCCCAAAATTGCGCCCCCTCCGGTTAAATTTTCTTGCATTGATATATATATCTCTCTTGATATGTAGTATATATCTCTCTTGATATGTAGTAGGCATGACGGCGCAAAAGGGGGCGTGGTCAACTCATTGGGGGCATGGTCAATCAACATTGATATATATCCCATCTTGTTATGCAGTAGGTATTATTGTGCCGCCGCAATATAATGTAATCTATATACATATATATATATGTGTGTGTGTGTGTGTGTGTGTGTATATGTGTGATGAAAGTTAGTTAATTACTGAAATGTTGGACCAAACTTATTGAGTTACGTTTTTATTTATTACTAAAGACAGTGAGTGCCTATTTATATAGTTCTATATTGGTATATATCACAAAATGCGGCAGTCGCCGCACTTACCTTGTCCCTGGTATCCGGAGAGCACCTCTTGTCCGGCGCGCAGCTGCAGTGTCCCGTCGGAGGCCGTCACTGAAACAGCCTCTGTCTCACCTTCCACTCGGCCGCGGCGTCCCTCGTGGAAGCTTGGCGCCAAACTCCGCGGAAGCTCCGGATCATGGGTGCCGCCATCTTGCTTGTCAGATGACCCCGGCCAGCCAATCAGAAGCTACGGCGTGAATCCTCCAGCCAATGGGCGCTATGGCGTCCTATTTAAAGCCTGTCTGACCTGTTAGACATCGCCAGAACAACTAGGTCTCCTAGGTGCCTGGTACTACTTCATCCTGCTCCTGCCGTGGTCCAGTCCTGCTCCTGCCTTGGTCC
>WWET01004748.1:34711-46955 GCA_011038615.1 Limnodynastes dumerilii | reverse complement strand
TTTGTGCAGCCCCATCATAGTTTCAGTCCTTAGTGCACCCCCATAATATAAGTCCTGTCCTTAGTGCACCCCCACAATATAGTTTCAGTCCTTAGTTCGCTCCCATAATAGTTTTAGTCCTTAAATATCCCTAAATATAGTTTCAATCCTTAGTGCAGCCCCCGGGCCCCAGTTACAGTTTACTTATCCTCGCTCANTTTATTTTTATGCCTTATTACAGCCCCTCATATAGTTGCAATCCTTAATGCACCCCCATAATATCATTTCAGTCCTTAGTGCAGCCCCATCATAGTTTCAGTCCTTAGTGCACCCCCACAATATAGTTTCAGTCCTTAGTTCGCTCCCATAATAGTTTTAGTCCTTAAATATCCCTAAATATAGTTTCAATCCTTAGTGCAGCCCCCGGGCCCCAGTTACAGTTTACTTACCCTCTCCTCGCTCACCTCCACGGCGCGCTCTCTGTATTGTCAGGTGGTGCGTGCAGTGAATACAGACGCTGACGTGACCCCAAGGTCTCGCCGGCGTCTGTATTCACCGCACACACCACCGCTGTGATGCCTGCTACGGTGCTATTCGCTGTGACTCCTGGAAAAGGAGTCCAACGGGAAAAAAAAAAGCAGTGGAGTTTTGTAGGACTCATGCCCTAATGCTCCGATTGCACCTACATCAGCTGGGCGCCATCGGAACCTGGGGCACGAGCCCTACAAAACCCACGCTAGTTACGCCTCTGGAAGGGGGGCATTTAAATTTTACTGTAGGGCTTGGGTTTAAGAGCTACGTCTTATGGACCACTGATCCACACAAGTCACTTTAGGTAGGGCTGCTAAAACCATGGTGGGGTGACAGGGGAGTTCCCTTCCCTCTTCTGTAAATTGTCTGAATCTGACCCGAAATGTTAGTACAAAAAGCAAATGTTAAGGAAGTCAGTTTGATTTGCTCTTTACTATTTTAGACCCATCAGCATTCTTGTCATATTTTATTTAGGATTATTGATCTTATAATAGTGGTTTAGTAAACTTTAATATGTAATAAAACAAAATTAGAATTTCCACAAGACTTGTATGGCCTATTTCTTCAGTTGTCACTCGGTGACCATTAATTGTTATCTCATTTACTGTAGTTGTTACTAGTCCAGAAAATAGGACCAATGATGAACTACAACAAAAAGGGAGTAATATAATGACCATTTTTTGTATTAAGAAAAATTATATAGTTTAATTTAAACCTCAGAATCAGATTACTGGAGGGAAATCAATAATCGATGATTTGTAAATATTGAAGCTGTTGTAAAGATTTTCAATGAATAGTGCTTTGGAGAATGACTTTATTGAATTACAATAATTAGATCTGGACCGAATCCAGATGCTCAGAGCTCTGAGTGCAAGATCTAGTGCCGTATCCCGGAACTGGATTTTCTACTGACTTCTTAACTGACAATGGGGCGACTCCCATGCGTATTTTTAGGTACGTTTCGCATGCATAGTAACTTTTTGTATGTAGTTGACGTAGACTATATGTGCGGATGTGCCTTAAGGATGGACGTATGATGCTCACGTGGGTACATATGTCCGGATATGCTACGCAAATATACGCATGGGAGAATTTAAGTGAAATTAGGTGGGGCGATGCATTTAAATGAAGGAAAGTGGGCGCAATTATCATGACGTACGCACGTACGGAGGACACATACGTGAGGGACTGCACACGGAAAGTTAGAGGTGGTCTATGGTGGTGTAATTCTACGTGAGCACGGATTAATAAGGGGAGTGACTGGGGTTTTGGTGGGTGTTCCTTGCTATGTGTGTGCATATATTTGTGATCGTGTTTGCAAACGGAAGTCTGAATACGGCCCATTATGATCAAGTTTTTTTTAACTCACTTGCACATTTTCCTACTCCATGCTTTATTTATAGCTAACTATGGGTTTCAAGTATAGATTTTCAAGTTCAATTTTGAATACAATAATGTACAATAAAGTATATAAGTGAGTTATAATAGTGATTGCTATTTTAGAACACAGAAATGCAGTATAAAAGTGAGAAAGTCATCTGGTATTGTCAGCATACATTTCTTGGTAGCACAGTTACTGCAGGACACATGAGGTTTGATCTAGACTAAAATGTAAAAAGCACATGAACTGGCTTCCCTTGATCAGGGCTGGCGCGATGTGCTCTGCATGGGGATGTTGCGTAAACCAGCACCAAGATGGAAAGCTGCTCATACCCCACTCCAGGAGGTTCAGGCTATCAGCCGTCACTGCAGTTACACAGAGCAGCTGATACCAAACCCCTTTTCAACTGTTGGGGTTTGTTATCAGCTGTTTTGTGTTCTGCCCAGCTCGCAACACAGGTGAAGAGAAGACATCACAGGTAAGTGAAGGACAGCAAATCAATGAAGAAATACTGGGATGATGGAGAGACATCAAAGGGGAAATACTAGGAGTCTGGGGAGACATGAGTAGGAAATATAGGGGTGCTGGAGAGACACCATGGAGAATACTGGCAGCTGGAGAAACATTATGGGGAATATTTAGAGGCTTCAAGCACATGATGGGGAATACTAGGGAAGCTGGAGACACATGATGGGGTATACTGGGGAGCTGGACACATTTGAATGGGGAGCTGGAAGGTTGGATACACATAAATGGGGGTTGTATGGTATGGCTTTCACTAAGATATATAGTCTGTATTGTGTGCCATTTTTGAGGATGAAGTGGGAGACTAGGACGATGTCTGTATTGTATAGTAGTAGTGACTATGATCTGCTTTCTTTTATTGTGGTTACAAGATTATGTTTTATGATTCTTACATGGATAATATAATATACTGTATTAACTATAATGGTAAATTGCTAAACAGGAGGCTGCAAATCTAAAGTTTGCAGAACGGCTTAGCACTAGACTTGCCCTTGATTTACCTAGTCTGCCAACACAAAGCATAAGCACCTTTTCCATAAATTTAGTGATGCATTTACAAGGCTAAATGCTACTCCAAGGCTCTGATATAGCTGTGTAGTATTGGCTGCCACACTTGTACAGTACATTGCATTGCTACATTGCTTTGACAAATGTGCCATCGGGCATATCATCAGGTCCTTTTGGTACAATTGGTAAATACGATCCAAAGACATGTCTGAATATATACATAATGCTAAAGCTGCTGTAGATAGCACTGTAAATTACATAAGCGGTCAAGCTCAAAACACATTAAAACTCTTGTGTTTTAAAAAATCCAAAGATGTCTATAGTTATATTTATTCGCTACTGTGTCTCACAATGCGTAACCTCCCTTATGACTGATTAATTAATTATTGCCAGCATGATCCATCTATTATTATGCCAAAACCTTGTATTTCTTAATGAAGACTTCACTTTTGCTTCATGTGGAGCCCTGGCATGGCATCTGTGTGATTACCCACTAACTTGTTGCTGTTATATTATATAAATATAAATATTTAAATATGTAAGTTATATTATATAAAATATTAAAGGGTCAATCTTCTCTTTACTGACTGACATACGGCTGTTTCTTTTTAAGTTCCTTAACTGAAAAGATAATGTTCCAATCTGGTGCTCACTTGAGCCCCTTGTGGTGTGAAAAGGCTTGACCGCAGATTCTTGGCAGAATATAGCCCCTGATTACGGTTCCCAGCAAGGTGTGGACATGCTGTCTCCATTAAGTGTTAATTACAGCTAGCGCATCAGCAGAATACTGCTGCACTGAGCATGTGCAACTGTTTGGCGCCAATGAGCCGCCAATATAAGCGCTGCCTGATGCTAGTAACAAGATTCTGTGTGAGATATTTTCAGAGATTCAGTCTGTGAATCAGTTGTTGAGAAGATTCTGTGAGAGGAGAAATTTCTCAGTTTTGTCAGATCGTTTTTTTTACCTCAGAGATACAGAAGCTGCTTGTATTTTCTTAGTTAAAGCTGATCGTTTACTGTCTTGTTTATGAATTTGTTTAACATTTTGTCTTGTTTATGAAGCCTGTTAAAACATCACAAAAACAAATTGTTTCTGTGGTATTTAAAAAATCAACAACTTCATTTTAGCATTTTTCTCACTCATTATTGTGTCTATATCCACAGCATCAATCACTGCAGTTATTCTGCTACACTGCTAATATTTGCAAGTACAACCTCATATTCATATTTAAAAAAAATGAACAATAAATAATTGCAACAAACTCATTATATAAACGGGATGCTTATTTACCAGAAAGGTTGTCACCCTGATCTATATATATTTTTCAACATTAAGATCCAATTGAAAGTCTTTACAGCACACACTGACAGAAGGCACTAGAGTAAAGCCAAGCCCATTGAGAAACCAGGAGAGTCCAGAGAGGTCACACCTATGGAAGCAAGGTACTGGCAGATAGTAGAAAAGACACAGGGACCAGATGTATAATAAGCATTAATGATAGGGCTCTATATGATTTAGGAGGAAAATATTGACCCCCTACTATTGGGGATTATTTGAGCACAATTGTACAGGAATGGTTTGAGGAACATGACAAAGAGTTTAATGTGACTTGGTCTCCAATTCCCCAGGTCTCAGTCCGATCAAGCCTTTGTGGGATGTGCTAGATATAAACTAGTCTACACTATTGAGGACCCTCCTCGCAACTTACAGGATCTGCTACTAATGTCTTAGTGCCACATACTTTAGGACACCATGATAGGCCTTGTGGACTTCATGCCTCAATGGCCAGAGCTATTTTGGTGCTACAAGTGGGTCCACAAAATTAGGTATGTTGTTTTTATGTTTTGGATACTCAATGTAGATGATATAAAGGGCCTTATTCAATTTTACAAAAGCGCTGCAATAGACAGGAAAAAATTTGCGCTGCGCATTTTCCCGTCTATTACGGTATCTGATTTTTATGCACACCTCTATGAGGCGTGCACAAAATCTTTGCTCAGAAACATGCGGCATTAGCTTCACACCCGAGATATTTGCGGTGCAAAGCTAATTGAATTAGGCCCAAAGAGAACTACAGATGTTTGTGCTGAGGAATATATTCTTTATGCCCCATAATAGAGCTCTTTATTAAATTACATGGTAATATTTTTATTTTATTTTATTAAAATTTTTATTTGGGTGGGGGGTATTTAAGTAGATACCCCTAAATTCAACTCTATTCTGATATTAAATACAAATCACTTTATTTTAAAAGATCATTATTTATTTTTATCCTGACAAATATTATACAAAGTATTTTGTTCAAATTCAGTAAATCATAAGGAGATCCATTAATCTGTTTCTTAGGGCCTCATTTACAAAACGCGTTTTTTTCACTGTGATATTAAATCATAGCATCTCGCAGCGATATTGATGTGATATTTTTCCCCAAATCACCTTATTCAGTAACATACGATTTTGAATCGAATTTCAACAATATCACATGAGATGCTTTGATTTTAAAATATCAATATCGCATTGATTTTGATATATTAATCGCGGAGATATAATATATCACAATGTTAAAGTATAGGAGAAAGGTTTTGATTTGCAAATCGTCTCATGACCTGCAAATCGCGTTATTTTGGTGAAATTACGCGAGATTCAGTCATTTGAACTGTGTATAAATAGTCTCTGTCCACCATTTTAGTTTGCAGTGTTTCTATTTGCTGAAGTGGGGTGGAATTGTTTGGCTGCATTTTTGAAATCGTTTGTTCCACAAACCTTTGACCATAATCACAATACAACTTTGTGTAAGTATTCTTACATTTTATTACATCATTAATTGTACATATATGTTAAATTGTCAAGCTTGCTTCATGTTTTCCAGTGACATAAAAACACAAACTGAAGTGTTGTACAATTTCAAATATATTTCAAAAGCATGTTTATAGTCTAGATATGTGTGTCTATTTTGTGAGTGTTATGTATATATGTTACAAATAGATATGTACTATACCCAATGTGTTTTTTTTGGCATTTGGTATTTTTTTATGTAGCAAACTAAAAGTAATCTATAATATGTGTCAGTGTATGTCACATAGTGTAATCCAAATCACAGGTTATTTTTTTATTATTACCCTGTATGAATGCTGATTAAATTCATCTTTAAATATTTTGTATAGAGGCCATAGCGGTCTTAAAAAATATTTTAAAACTGTAAACTGTGATAAATGTTTGTAAAAAAAATAACATAAAAATCATGGTAACATCATTATTTAATTTACATCAACATTATATAAACATTTCAGATATAATTCAAAAAATGTATTCTTGTTTAAAATTAGAGCACTTAATAAATATAAACTTATGTCAATTTACACTTGTCACTTTAAATTACTTATAGTTCTATTGTCCATTTTGTTTGATCATAGTGTCATCGGGGTAGATCCAGAACTACATGTGTGCGCACGTATATTAGCGGTGCGTATTTTCGAACACGTAAGTTCGCTACACTCCCCTCGGCACACCCCTTGCACGGACGTATTTTGTCAAAATACGCTACCCAAAAGCTACCTTAACTTTTCCAAACGTAACAGCATACGTCCGCGAACGGACGTACTGACTACGTGAACTTACGCAGCTTAGCACGCCCATACTGTACACTTTAAATACCCCCCCTGCCTACTTCACGTAAAATGCACGTATAGTTGCCTAACGTAAAATTGGCACGCCCACACGTAAGTATTTACGTGACACATATGTTAATTTCCAATACGTTTACAATTACGCTATGTGAACGTTTTCTATGGTGCGCATGCGCAGTGCGTTCTAAACTGCGATTTTACGTCTCCGCCACGCGTAAATTCGCGGAGAAGCGTAGTTCTGGATCTACCCCATCATGTCCAGCACAAATGAGACTCCATCAGGAAGTGGTGGCGGCTCCTCCCACGGTGCTCAATCTGCGTCTGTAAAAACAAAGTCCGTAAGAAATATCCGCTTTTCATATGCAGAGAATGTCGCCTTAGTGGAGACGGTGATGGCTAATTATAGCCAGTTGCTTGGTGAAGATGCCCCTAACACATCTTTTGCTATTAAGCATATGCTGTGGCAACAGGTCATTTTGGCCGTTAATTCAGTTGGCTTATACCGGCGTTCGGAAAGTAGTTGCCGTCGTCGGTTTTCCGATATTAAAATTTTAGTTAAATCTAAAATAAAGGAGGAGCGCAGAGCTGGAGCACAAACTGGGGATGGGCCCCGTAAGAATATATTGTTTAAAGACTATGAGGAGCTCATGAGGCCGATCATCTATGAAGAGCTTTTACAAGGCATTAACATACAAGACACAGATGCTCCTTTGGAAGAAGGTAATTTTTATTTTTTGTTTGTTAAACTTTATACTATCATTGATATTAGAAGTAATAATGCTTATATATGTTACCTTTATACAGTTGATGCTGTAGCTGATCCATGTATTGATGTTAATGTTTCTGAGCATCCTAATCCTGGTCCTGCTGAAGAAATACCTTCTTCTCCCTGCTAAAGAAATTCCTTCTTCTCCACAACTACAACCATCTCCCGGGTGTACTACAGGTCCACATCCAGCGTCAGGTCCACAACCTGACATTGAGATGTCTTCATCAGAATATGTATTTTCTGGTGAGTTGATAATTTTTTTTTTTTAATTACTAAATTTGGATAAAGCTGTGTGTAAAACAAAGATAAGAATTATGATCTTTTAATTTAACAGATGACAATCAAAATTTAACAGTGGATGAACACAATAATCCATCTGAAGATTTGGATCAATCAGAGGAAGTTGTGGTGCTAAACTTAGAGGCTGTGGATCCACAGCCACAAATAACACCTTCACCATTACATCCTCAAGGTCATCCAGCCTCCACACCCACACGCAAATCCTTAAGAAAACCAAAATAGATTAAATAGATAAAAAGTAAATTCACTATTTGTTATGTTCATGCAAAGTTAAGTTGCTTTATTGTATAATTTATGCAAAATCTATTTGAACAAAATTGAAGTTCAAAACAGTATTAATAAATACTGATTTTTTTTTCATAAAAACATTTGTGTATTTTTTTTATTACAAATTATTGCAATTGTACATATTTGACTATGTTATATTGATTACGAATATATTAAAAGTATTAACTAAGTTAAACCTTTTAAAATACAAGCGTTACTATGACCTACTACATATTTCTAGAATAAATATTAGAGGCCCACCTGCAGTTGCATCTACATCGTCTGCTGATACAAGCCAGACATCAACTCCTGTAAATAGTGGCCCAAACACGCCTGTACGTCGTGGTGCCCGAACAAGGGGGGGTTTACTGCGTCATCCATCCTCCACAACCACACGCAAATCCTTAAGAAAAACAAAATAGATTATTCTAAAATCACTATTTGTTATGGTCATGCAAAGTTGCTTTATTGTATAATTTATGCAAAATCTGTTTGAACAAAATTGAAGTTCAAAACAGTATTTATAAATACTGATTTTTTTTCCATCAAAACATTTGTGTATTTTTTTTATTACAAATTATTACAATTGTACATTTTAGACTATGTAAGATTTATTAACACTATATTAAAAGTATTAACTAAGTTAAATCTTTTAAAATACAAGCCTTACTATGACCTACTACATAAAAATCATTATAGTACATAGCTGCTCTTCAGTACTATTCTGTGTTTGCAGTCACATGTGATGTATGATTAATGTAAAAAAAAAAACAGCATAAAAGGTGACTGTAAACACATTTTCGTAATGAAGAGCAGCTGAGGAGCAAACATGCAAGCACAATCTCTGCCAACTTAGATGTAGAATAAAACAGCACGCCACCAGATTTATCAAGGCACCTAAACCTAGTTTTTAACAAAGCAAAGGTGCGTTCTATCACTCCTCTGGTAGCAATGTGTGCAGTATTGTAATTGTGTTGCCCAGGAGATTGTGGATTCAAGAGTGGTGTCATCAACCAGGGCCGACACCCATATCCTGAGTCCCCTATGGAATAAAACAAAAAATCAATACACATAGAAAGTAAAATGTTACTAGTTTACACACAAAATGCTTACACTCACCAAGCAGCCATCCCTCTGGCATTTGACCACGTTCAAATTTATCAAACAAGGATGACTGCCTCAAGATATAGGAGTCATGGCATGACCCAGGGAAGCCAGCAAACACACTCACTATTTTCATTTTAGCATCACAGACCACCTGAACATTCAGGGAATGGTAATGGTGACGGTTCACATATACCTGGGAACGCAGTTTAGGTGGTCTCAGCGGTATGTGAGTGCAATCTATAGCTCCCAGGACATTGGGGAATCCTGAGAGTCTATAGAATGCCAGCTTATGAGCTCGCCATTCTGGCTCCTGGCTGGGGAAGCAAATATATGTCCGCGCTAGTTTCTTAAGTACACTTAACACATGAGATAAGTGACGACTGAAACTTGGCTGTGAAAGTCCAACCACTCTCCCACTGACAGCCTGGAAGGAGCCAGTTGCAAGAAAATGGAGGACAGCCATTAATCTTTGCATCCCAGATAATGCATGACCCCTAGCTGTTGGTGGGTCCAAATCCCTTCTCATCTGCTCATAGATGCTCAGGAGGTTAGCTCTGTTGAGCCTAAACAGCTGCACAACCTCCTGGTCAGACATGGAGTACAGGTCCATACGCACATGATACACACGGGGTTGCCGAATGATGCGCCGTGTGCGTAGAACCTGGGGCTGGTGATGGTCACTCTCCTCCTCCTCCTGAGGTATACTATGTGGGACTGCCACAAGGGCAGACAAGCACTACAGCATCCAAACACATAAATCCACCCTCCATCTCTGTGAAAATAGTCACATATGCTTGCAATTAAGGTCTCCCTTTTATAGGAACCATAATGCAGCATAAACTTACAATGAAAAACAATTGAAAAAAACAATGAAAACAATTAGTCAGTGTTGTTTTGGTTAATGATTTCAGTTGGACCAAATGCAAAAATGGACTAATTAATGACTTGTAATCCAGAAACCTATTTTTAAGTTTAACTCCATGTTATTTCATGGTGATTTCCTTTCAAATCTCACCTATTTCATTACGATTTGATAGTTCGCGATATATATACGATTTAATCGCAATTTTGATGCGATTTCTCAAAATCACATTTACTGAATACAGTGATTTGTATACTTTCCATTCTAAAAAATCGGGATTGCGATATATGACTGGGCGATTTGAAATGACCATTATATCACGCGATATTCACCTTTGTGAATTCCGCGATGTGAGTTTTCAACGATATATCACGTGATTTCATGCGATTTAGAACACATCGGGTTTTGTAAATGAGGCCCATAATCTTTTTCAATATTACAATATTGTCTATTTTATTTGAATCTAAACATTTTGGAAATAGATGACTTTGATGGTAATAATACAGTATTTACAGTGCTTTTTATTAGGTTAATAAAAGGAAGTTTTCATTATTTAGAGCCTTCTTTTTACTAAGTTGATTAATTAACAAAATAAACCCCTATTTAGAGATTTAACATGAACAGTTGTATAAAAGCCAGAGAAAGAAACATAGATTAAAATAGCAGATCACGTGTCTAGCAATGTATTAAGCAGACCACTAGGAGATCATATGGATAAGATCAAAAAGAGAACATTCTTCATGGGTCATTATAAATATTAATATAAATATAAATTCATATCTCATGCCTTAAATTGCTGATTATAACTGTTTCCAATAAAAAGTACACACAATATGGATCAACTCAATAGCTCTATATATTACAATAAAAATAACTTATCTCAGTGCCTAGATCCCACATAGGCACTCCAGGTGCTGGATAACTCACAGCATCATCAAACTATATAAGTATAGCTGATACCTGACAAAGTATGATTGTAGCCTTACACCACCTGGAGCCAGATTTACTAAGGGGCAAATTACAAAGTGATTATAAATTGCAGTGTTTTTACTAAGGGGGGCTTTGTACTGGTCCATACCGCCAGAGTCTATAAATAAGGGAACGTTGGTGACAGACTGGCATATGCAAAGGGAGTCGTTTGAGTTAGGACCTCAGTGCTACCTCTTGTGCGAAGAACAACAATGGACGCTCTGGATGATTTCAGTGATGGCATCAAAAGAAAGAAGACTTCTCGACGATAAGTAGAAAATAAATCTTATTAATCTTAATGTTTTTTTAAGTTTATAATATTAGCCAACATTATTTTAGGTGACTTGACATGGGCATGCTGTGCCTTCTAATACTATATGTGCCATTATGCTAAGGATTAATAGCAGGCCGGCACATGCACGAATTTGCACATTAGTCGATACTCAGTAAACCCGGCGATTTTATGAGTTACATTTTTCAAATTGCCATGGCAAAGTTAAACTTGGCAATTTTGAAATTTATTCCTTTTTGGCAATGTAATGGCGAGTTTACTTTAGTAAATCACCCAAAAACGTTGGAGTCCTCGCTATGATGGCTGTCTTTTCAAAGTATTGACTAAAGTTTTTTCTTGGCTGTCTCTATCTAGGATCAGGCTACGAGGAAGGGAGGGTTAAGGTTAAGGTATGAGAAAAGGAGGGTTAGGGTAAGGATTAGGGAAAGGGTTGGGGGATACTTACCAATTGGAACACAGTGTTCAGTGCTCTGGTGATCGATTTCTTTGCCTCTTTAAGCCAGAAACAATCGATTTCCCATCCAGTTTGCAACTGGCTGAGGAGAGAACAAGCCTAACAAAGGGCTCTATTTACTAAGAATGCCTGAACGTAGCTCAGGCAAGTTCGAATTCGCTCTCCGCGAACTTCTGAGCTACGTTCAGGCTATTTACTAATACTCACCCTCTGCTGGCTGTCCCGCGATGACATCTGAACTTTCTTCAGGCATCGCGGGCTTTCTTCCTGTGTCTGGAGAGCCTGCACATGCTCAGTGGCTCTCTGCTGGGACTTTGTAAAAAAATGAAGTCCCAGCATGAGAAGCACTGCGCATGTGCAGGCTCTCCATGTCGGGACCAGCACCTGCGGGCAGACGCGTCTTCGGTCCGGTAAGTATTTAAAGCTATTTTATTGTGTTCTTTTATTTCTATTGTTTTTTTAATTGTTTTTTAATTTTCAAATTTTTTTTTTATTTTCATTTTTTAAACACAACGTTATTTACTTATATTCCAGCGGTCTACCCATACATATACCCCTTTTTCTCCCCCTAATAACAGCTATTAGAGGGAGAAAAAGGGGGTTTTATGGGGAGACTGCTGGAAGAGAATTCTAAACGCCAGTCTGAGATGGCGTTATTTTAACTCTCAGAGCAG
>WWET01004748.1:4404-20515 GCA_011038615.1 Limnodynastes dumerilii | reverse complement strand
TGCGTCGGATCTCGTGGATTTTTGGCAGCGAAAGAGCGAGAGATGCAGCCTCTAGTGTCTATGTTGTCTAATACATTATAAAAGGGGGGACCTCTAGTGACCGAATGGTCATTAGCAGCGGCAGCCCAAAACAGGAAGCAGGAGGACGTCATGTCAAGAGCCAGTAGAGGCCGAACAGCATCTAATATCAAGAGGAGCAGCATCTTCAATCAAGAGGAGAAGATTTTCAATCAACATTTCCCGAACAGCTTTCAACACGTCAAGAACTACTAGTAAGTCATCCCAAGACAGATGACTGCAAAACGGTGAGTCGATACTTCACTATATTTTTTGCACACATTTACACTATACATTATCCTTAGGTTTAGTTAGTACACAGTGGCTACCACAATAGTTTAATAAACACACAGGGACACATTAGTTAGTTTTAATGTATAGAAACTATTTTTGGTTTAGTTTTTTTTGACACATTACTCTGCATCATTTTACCCTTTGTCAGGCTGAAGCTTATAGTACTTGCACTACTTTTGTTTTTTGCCACTGCTGTGTGGCAATGTTTCATAGATGTGCTATAAACTGCAGCGTGTGTTTGTGCCGCTGCTCTATTTAATAATAGTAAGAAACAAGACAGCCCGCTGCAGCGTTTGGCCGAAGCTGTATGAAAATAATATTGTTACCTGTGAGGTGCTCAAAATTAACTAGAAATTACTGAAAATTATTGTTAATCGAGTAAATAATAATATAGGGACAATAAAGAGCCAAATTATGCGATTTTAGCATTATGTAGCAATTTTTGAAAAAAAAATACAGATCCAAAACCAAAACCAAAACACGTGAGGGCGGTTTTAGCAAAACCAAAACCAAAACACAAAGTTAATACAGATCCAAAACCAAAACCAAAACACGGGCGTCAGTGAACATCTCTAATAAACACGCATTCATACTGAGGTCTGGATCTTGCCCACTGTCACTACAAAATTTACATGATCGCTGTATATATATAAAATACTTCTGCCCCTTTTATATGTGGCCAGTTATCCTTTTCTGCCCCTTGTATGTGTGTCCAAATTCCACTTCCGTCCCTTGTATGTGTTTCCAGTCACCATGTCTGCCTCTTGTATGTGTGTCCAGACTCCATTTCTGCCCCTTCTATATTCCCAATCTGTGTCTATCAATGACCAGGCTGTATATATCATTGTCATTTAATTAAATAGACTTGATCCTACAGGCCTTCCATACAAACCCTGGCTGCACCTGTTATCTGATGCGGAAACTGAGGGGGTGGGGCCTGTTGGGTGCCCCCTTTAAGTCACCTTGAGGCATGCCCAGTACGATAATATTGGCTCATCCATCTCTAGAAATGGTCCTAAGCATGTATTCAAGTTACCTGAATGGAATGCATGGAATGACACTTTTGACACCAGAGAGACTGGGTTACAATCACAAGTGGGTGGGGGCTTCTTATTACATTGTATAGTAGGCATGTATTTTTGATGCACATTTATCCAGAGTTCCACACTGTCATGATAAACCTTAGCTATTGGAAATCAAGGGGAGTGGTTACCAAAGTGATTTCACTAATGCATGCATAGTGCTGGCCTGCAATTGCATATACCTTTTATATCTGTTATTTAGATATTGCGACAGTTGAGAAACCAGTTGAATAGAATACACCTGGGGTCAGATTTACTAAGCTGCAGGAAAAGAAAACTGGAGTTGTTGCCCATAGCAACCAAACAGATTCTATCTCTGACTTTCCTATTAAATAGTAAAAAATGTCATCTAGATTGATTGCTATGGGCAACATCTTCACTTTTCCTTTTTTAGCAGCTTAGTAAATCTGGCCACTGGTGTGAATTCAGTAGTGGTTTGTTGTTATTAACATACATAAATGTTTTATAATTATGATGTACATAGATTAGATTATTTATTTTAACTTTCTATATAATTAGGACAAAAACAATATCAGCAGTTTTACTTGCTTCACTATCTGAAAAAGTATGTAACTGTCTATAGTTCAAGTATGAAATTATGCAGCAAGAGATTTAGAATAATTGACATTCAGATAATCTCAAAGCTTGCAGAAAACGCTTGTTTGTGTTTCCCAGAAGGCTGCACATGTTACCTTATTTATTTTTTGTGTCACTTCTAAGAAGATTTAATTATAAACTACAGTATTGTTCTGTGACAAATGGAATCTGCTTAGTTCAGTATGAAATAGGTACAGCCTCACTGGGATTAAAGTTCTGTCAGCTCATACCACCTATGGACAGAGCAACCAAACTTTTTTACTTGAATATGCAGGATTTTTCTGCATTGATTTTCCAATATACCTGAGCACTTCCAGCCCTACTAATGTTTAGACAACCTCAACTATTTAGTAAAAGTCAGTCAGGTGAGACATAAACAGAGAAAATGTAATGGGTGAGAAAACAATATTAGACATAATCATAACACCGGGCCTAATAGAGCATTAATAATGGTTTTGTAGATTCCATTGCGGAGGCTAATGTACAGAATTTGCAATCTATTCTTTTATACCCTCGCACATAACACCCTTCCGCATGCAGAATCCTACGTTATCCTACAATATCCTTTTCCACAAAAAAATCTAACCCTTTCTTAAACATATCAAGTGAGTTTGCCATCACAACCTTTCCTGTCAGTGTTTTCCATACCTTGACTGCCCTTACTGTAAAACACCTTCCTTTGCTGGTTGTGAAACTTGGGGTAAGAAGTTCTTTGCATTGACCCTTGATGTATTTGCATATAGTAATCATATCTCCTGACACTTTTCTAAAGTAAATATGCCTGAACTGGCTAGCCTTTAATCATAACTCAATGACTAATGATAAACTTTTTATTTATTTTGTTGTCGCCTTCTCTGAACCCTTTTTCATTGCAAAATGTCTTTTTTATGAAGTGGTGCCCAGAATTGTGCACCGTATTCAAGATGAGGCTTTACGAATGATGAATATAGTGGAAAAATTACACTGTCTTCCCTTGCATCTATTCCACTTTATATGCATACTAATACTTGCAACTGCTGCTTGATATTGAGCACTATTACTAAGTCTATTCTATACAAGCACTCCCAAAACCTTCTCTGTTAAAGATACCCCTAAATTTATCCCATTTAATTTATAGATTGCATGCTTGTTTTGATACCTAAATTACCTATTGACCAATTAGAACATGTTCCATTTATCACAACTCTCTGTTCCCTATCTTCCAACCAGTATTTGACCCAAGACAACATCTACTGTACTACCAAGTTTACACTAACATCCTCATATAAGCTAATTAGATAAGTATGGCTTGACCTATCACTCACAAATCCATGCTGATTCTTACTAATAATCTTACTGCACTCCAAGTGATCCTAACTATGATACCTTAATGTACCTTCCAGTAGTTTCCTCACTTTTGATGTCAGGCTTACAGGTCTATAATGTTATGATATCATTCCTTTTTTAAACAACAACACTACATCTGCTATTCACCAGTCCCTTAAAACCGAGCCTGAGGAAATTGCATCTATGAAAATTAAGAGTAACGGTCTAGCCATATCTGAGTTTAGCTCCATAAGAAGCCTTGGGTGTATGCCACCTGGACCTGGAACTTTATTCGTTGTCAGTCACCGGTTAGAAACTCTTCATTCCGAAATAGGGACATGTAGCACCCTGATGTTAGGGGTGTCAGGATTCGTGTACTGCGGACGTGGATGCAGATCGAGAAATACCCAGAAAAATGACAACCGACACAACTTAGTTCAGAGGAAAAAGAATCAGTTTACTATTTTTCTTTTATAAGTAATAAGATGAGCAGAAAACTTCACAATAACAAATGAGAGTATGCAAGCACTTCTTAAATAGGATACAGACTAAATCAACTCGTCAGAGTCACAGAAAATTAATAAGTTACTATTTAAAGTCAATATTAATTTGTTAATATCAATCAATTTTCAGTGTCCTAACCCAACATTTTACACAATATTAGATATGATGAATAATTAATTACACTTTGAAATTGTTTCTCTTTACAGTAGATCACACCATTACAGTCAATTAATCATTCAATTACATAGTAACATATAATATTACATTTCTTCTTCAACTCAACTAATACCTCTTATAAGATAGGACTAGTTTTTTTCAATATTTGTTGACAACGACAGTCTTAAACAGAATTAAATCTATCTTATATCTCTTTACTAAATTAATAACAGATTACAGATTACATTCTCAGGACACTATCCCCATTAACAAGCAATTTTTAGAAACAAAAGCAACACCTAAATTGAATTCTCTTTTCTCTTACAACACCTTCCTTATTAATCACATTCATTCTCTTGCGTCCCTTTCGATGACAGTATTCAGCTGCTCTTGCCGTCTCCAACTCACTGCTACACTGCTACAGCCTCTCTCTCTCTTACTTGTGTCTCCTCCGATAACAGTATTCAGCTGCTCCCGCCATCTCCAACTCACTGCTACAGCCCCTCTCTCTCTCTCACTCTCTCTCTCTCTCTCTCTCTCCCTCACTTGCGTCTCCTCCGATAACAGTATTCAGCTGCTCTCGCCGTCTCCAACTCACTGCAACGGCCTCTCTCTCTCAGTTCGGTCTTCTGTTTGTTTTTCTTTTCTTTACTTGTCACCACTCTCCATCTGTCACACTTTAGGCTTTCCTCCTCCTCTACTCTGTAAACACTATGCTACTCTATACACTGCATTCCCCATGCACACATTCAGGGGTATCACAGATATCCAAAAGTTCCTTTTTGGATGTCCCTATTTCGAATAGTCCCCGCATTCAAATTTTTTTTTAGAATAGGTGAGTATGCTGATCAGCATACTCACCCATTCTTATTCACAAATACTGGCCGATATCCCTCTGCCGCCACTACCGCTGGACCGCCGTATCATTTAGAAAGGTGAGTAACCTCTCCAGGGAGCGGGGTAGGAAGGGTTAGGGTCAGGCTGCAAGGGGGGGAGGGTTAGGGTCAGACTGCATGGGACTGAGGGTTAGGGTGGTTAAAAATACCCTTGTCATAATCAAGCACCCTCTACTACTCCATATAGTCCAGTTCAATAATTTCAAGGACACTCTAGTTCACAATGTCCCCCTTTTCTATGTATAACAGGCAGTATTTAATGCTCACAGAGCTACTCACACTTGCTGTTCTTTTATATCTTAAGTTCAAAATCTTGACTTGATCTTTTCTTTCTTTTTTTCTTCACAACACAGGATTCACTCCACGGGCCGTATCCAGAACTATGGCCGTCTTCCATGGACGGCCATAATTCACTGAACAGTAGCTACTGCGCATGCTATTGTACGTAATCTGCGTATCGTTTCGATACGTAGATTGTGTATATGTGGTCTTTTAGACCGCATATACGCAATCTACGTATCGAAACGATATGCAGATTAATGTCTCCTTCTCTTGCAGTATGGATCCTCAGCAACCTTTCGTCCAGAGAGCAGCACCTCCAGATTCAACAGATTTCCATGTTCCCGTCTCTTACAGACTATTACTTTTATGTAAGACTTCCAATAGGGGTTCTTTTTTCAATCTTATTTATTTCCAATAAAACGTATTTATTTCCAATAAAACAATTAAAAAACTTTGTTGTTTCAAAATCCTTTCAATAAAACATTTTCATTTCTACCCCCTATTTCGAAGGGGAGGGGAAATATCCCTTCTCTTTAAGTCTTCCTTCTCACCCTGTCCTCACAGATGTTAAAACCCTATTCAACAGTGTACAATAAATGGGGCCCCAAATTGAAACACTGGAGGGGTTAGACAAAAAGGAAAGAGATAGGGAGCTTGCTAAAAATGGATAATAAAATCACCCCTACCACCAACGCATTTTAAGTCTGGTTTGACTCCTTTTCAAGGTCTCCTGACTCCTGACATCATCATCGGGTCGACTGTCCATTCACAAAAACTTCAATGGATCAAATAACTTCATCTTCCATCTATGGACACATTAACCAAAGCGGAATGAAATCCCCTACAACTTATACAGCATATGCCCTCCTGGTCCTAGCACCATCCCTTTGTAAATTCTCTAGGGATTACACTTTAACATCCCAGGTTGAACTGATGGTCCTCTCTGTTCAAAAGTGTTTTCTATATTGGATATGATCCAAAATCCTCCGCATTCACTACTTCTTAAATGGAAAGATTTGTGATCCTTGATTCTTCAATTTGGTGCTTCAACATTTGAAACGGACATCTATCCCCCATTGTGTGCTAAACAATTCTTTGTGATACAGTATGTGATGCTTGCTTCTTCAATTTGATGCTTCAATATGTTAAACAGACATCTATCCCTGCTGTGTTTAAATCCATCTTTGTGACTCCAAATAATGTGGCTCCCGAATGTGTTACAGATCAAAACTATAAACCTTGGCCTTATGATTGAGCCCTACTCCTTTTATCAAAAATTGCCTAGGTCCCTTAATATCCCTTTTTCATATCCTAAAAATGTGCTCTATTGTGCTTCATAATATGTGCAATATACCTTCCTTATCATTCTATTAAAAATAGCCTTATTTTACCAAAAAATTTGTATATATGAAAAAATGTGTATATATAAAAAATAATAAATGAAAAAATAAATAAAAAATAAATAAATAAAAAATTTAATTAAATAATAAAAATAAATAATAAAATATCCACCACCTCCTTCTCAGTCATAAAGGAGTGCTACTATTGTGTTTCCCAAAATCCTTCCAATAATATACATCATAGTGCCACAACAATGAATAACTACTATCCTATGTGATGTGCACTAACTCCCTAACCTAAAATTCTGATCATCTGGGTCCTAATGCCCTTCTTCTGCACTCAAAAAACATGAAAAATCCAAATGTACTTCCCACAAACTATTCAACAGGACATACCTTCTAATATCCCTGGTTTACTTCCTATAAAAACCATTTCCATTTCAAATTGGTTGTTCAGTCCATCCGGGTGCAAAGTTCTGTTGTTAAAGATCACCTCCATCTCCTTCTTAGCTAATGCACCTTGGGCATCCCCATTTCTCCTATTGCCTTCTACTTTATATATCCCCATACATTTCCTGATGGCTTCTGTTTTACAATCATGTGTTGTTCTAAAGTGCTCAGACAGAGGATGGGATGAGTCTCCCTTCTTAATTTTTTTTAAAGTGCTCATACCACCTCTCTTTTAATTTTCGGGAAGTTCTACCCACATATTGTAGGGGACAATTGCATTCTATGATGTACATGCAATTTTTTGAATCGCAGGTTAAGAAATATCTCACTTTAACTTCCTTTCCTATTCTTGGTTCTTTATAAGTGGTAATTTTACTACCCCCTGCTTTTACTTGTCTATATACTGCACAATTCCTGCATCTAAAGAATCCTTCACTCATAATTTTTCTTTTCCTGTCTGGTTTAAATACAGTACTGCTCACTACTTGTTTCCTAATATTGTCCCCTTTCCTGTATAAAAATCTGGGTTCTTTTTCAATTATTCCTTCCAGATCTTTATCCTAACGTAATAACTTCCAGTGTCTTCTTACAATTCCCTCTATTTTCTTATAATCTCCATTGAATTGTGCCACTAACTGGACCACTTCCTTTCTTCTACCCTTATTTAATCTTTTCTTTTTTTCTTTCAACAATTTCATCTTTATTATCTTTCCTACCTCCTCAAATTATTTCCTGACTTCTTCCTCTCTGTAGCCTTTCCTTAGGAATTGTCCAACTAGTTCTTCCCCTTGGGTCTGGTAATCCTCTTCCTTCGAACAATTCCGTCTAAGACAAGTCTATAAAACTGGCTTCTTGATACTGTTTTCAGCCACTGGGGGTGGTGGCTGCTCTCCTTGGGAATAAATGAATTTGCGTCAGTCTTCTTTTTAAAGATTCTTGTCTCTAATTTCTCTCCTTCTCTGAAAATAGTCAGATCTAAATAATCTATTTCCACCTCGCTGATGTTAAAACTGAGGCGTATACCCCAGTCATTCTCATTTAGATACTGACAGAAGGTATTCAGGGAGTCCCTTAAACCCATGAGTTTTTTAATATAAGGGTATGTATATACAAATAGCTCCTCCCATCTGGACATGTATGTTAGCATATGGGGGCGCAAATTTAGTCCCCATAGCTGTTCCTGCTTCCTGCCTGTAGTGGTTCCCCTCAAACCAAAAGCAATTGTTCTTAAGAATCAGATCAATACTTTTCAAAATAAACTCCTTATTGTCCTCCTTCAACTCAGAATTATCCAGCATCCATTTCACTGCCTTCAAACCTTTCTGGTGCTGTATAATCATGTACAGTGAACTTACATCTGCTGTTACTAGATGTAAGTTCCCCTTCACTGTATACTTCTCTAGAATCTTAATAATGTGCCCTGTATCTTTTAAGTAAGCCCTGATCTTATCCATAAAGGGTTGTAAGTAGAAATCAATCATTTCGGAGAGATTGGCTGTGGGTGACCCTACCCCTAAAATGATCGGCCTTCCCAGTGGTCTCATGGGGTCCTTATGGACCTTCGGGAGTATATAGAACACTGGGGTATTAGGATTATCTACAAGAAGAAACTCCCTCTCTTCATCAGTTATTACTCCTTTCTTTGTAAATTCCTCCACTAATTCCTTCACTTTATGTTTAACCATCTCCATAGGATTACCCCTTAGTTTCTTATATGTGTTTTCATCTTCCAACAACTCCAAACACGTTTTTCTGTAATTCTCTTGTCAGGATAACCACACTACCTCCCTTATCACTTGGTTTTATAACTATCTTCTTATTTTGTGATAAGTCTTTCAGGGCTTTTCTTTCTTTCCTTGTAATATTTCCTCTCTTATTTTTCTGTCCAATCTTTAAAAACTCTTTCGTAACCAATTCACTAAATGTATCACCCAATTTTCCTTCAGATGATGGGGGAAAAAAGTGGACTTCTTTTTGAATCTTAATTTTTTCTGCTCTCCTTCATTTTCTACCTCCTCTCCTACCTTTCCTTGCTTCCTTCCTTTATTTCTAAAAAATGTTTTCAAGGTTAGACACCTAATTAATTTTTGGAGGTCTATATATAGTTCGAAATCCTTATTCTTCCCTGTAGGGGCAAACTTAAACCCTCTACCGAGATCCTCCTCCTCTTCCTTTGTTAATGAATGTTCACTTAGGTTGAAGATTATTAATATTATTTGCCTCCGTATTTACCCTCTTTTTCTTCCTTTCTTCATGTCTCATTTTTTTGAATTTCTTAGATGCTTTGATCCCTCCCCTTTTGCCCCTCCTTTTCTTATCAGGGGCATCTATCCTAAAAAATGGTCCCTCCTCCCATCATGATCTCTTCTGGTTCCTTTCTCGTTTCTCCCAAAATAATCCTTCCATCTCTCTCCCCTTCCTATATAATCCCTTCTATACATCCCTTCTATACAGACTATGTTCCACACTATCCCTCCCTCTCCTATGTGGTTCATCTCTTCTTATACTTCTCTCCTCTCTCTTCTTTCATTTTCTCCTCTCCTCCCTCTCTCATCCCTTTGTGTACCTCCTCCCACTTGAATCCCTTCTGACATTTCTCACACTACCCTCTCCTCTCCTTACACATTCCCCATGATGTCTCCTCGGGCTTCTTGAGTGCCTCTTATCATCTATATGGTTCCTTCCTTCTCTCCTTCTACTATCACTATGACACCTATCTCCATTCCTCCTTGGACTTCTCAACACCCTTGACTCATTCCTTTCTCTCCTTGGGCTTTTTGAATGGTGACGTGTTCCCCCATCCCTCACACTTTGATCTTTTGTGTGATTTTTAATATCCTCAGTCCTTTACTATCAATCCTTATTAACTTTCTTATCCCTCTTCTCTTCTTTTTTTCATTTATATTCTTCTTTCTCATGTCCTTTTCCTTACCTCTTACAATTTCTTTATCTTTTTCTTTTGTTTTTTCTTTACTTAATTCTTCCTCTACTTCTGCTATTTTCAATTCCTCATTTCTAACAATATCTTCCAACAAGGCTTCTACCCTTTCCTCCACCTTTTTCTTTCCTCATTTCTCTAATCTTTGATACTGTGTCCCTGTCTTGTAATCAATGGTATCTCTCCTAAATGTTTTAAATTTCTTCTCTGTAATTACCCTTTCCCTTTTCTGAATCCTCCTTATGATTACTTCTTCCATCTCCTTAAATTCGGAGAGTTCCTTACATGGGGCCAGTAAAGATTCCAATTCTGCTATTTCTGTTGATAATTCCTTCAATTTCCTACTTTTTTCTTTTAAAATTAGATCCATTAAGGAAAATGAGCACTGGTCTAAAATGTTATACCATGACTTCGTAAATTCCACAGATTTTGCCTCAAAGGAACATGCCTTCTTAATTCTAAGTCCCCTGGATATAATTTGGTCCGCTCTGTATCTTTCCATAGTTATTATATCCCACCATATCTTATTTTCCCTCTGAAGTGTGCTGTCTAATCTTTCCATAACTCCCTTTAAGTCCCCATCAAAAAACGAATAATTTCCCCTGAAGACTTGTTGTACCTTTCCCTATGTGTAAACATTCTGACGGAGTATTTAGGTTCGCTGATATGATTGTGTTGGTGAAAATAGATAGTCAGGAATTTCAGGAAAACACAATAAAACCTAACCCAAATAGTAAAGGAAAAAGATTAACTCAAATTCTATGCTCCCCGGGGTCAGGCTGTTGGAAATGGAGGGTTAGGGTCAGGCTGCAGGGAAGGGAGAAATAGGATCAGGCTGTGAGAAATGGTGGGTTAGGGTCAGGCTACCAGGAAGGCAGAATTAGGGTCAGGCTGCCAGGAAGGGAGGGTTAGGGTTAAGGTAATGAGAGGGAGGGTTAGGGTTAGAATTAGGGAAAGGAGCAGGGGACTTTTTTTACTTACATTTCGGAGCACCAAAAGCTCGGTGCTCTGTGGATTGATTGCTATGCTTCATCGAGGCATATGCAGTCGAAATCCCAGCCAGTTAGAAACTGGCTGGGAGGAAACGGACCTATCGAAATAGAGCCGTTCTAAGCAAGGACCCACATCCACTTTATTTAACCTAATTTTTTTTTCTTTCGACTTTTTCCTTTGTCAATCAAGTGTTAGGTAATGATAAGGTTGCATTTTCCTTTTTATTTGTTATTCCTAACATTTGTTTCTCTCTAGTAAATACTGAAAAAAAGAAAGTGTTTAATGCCTCTATTTTTCCTTTTTATTATTAATCAATGCACCCATTTGTTAGGACACTCCGGGTTTACCTGCGAAGCACCGGAGTGGTCCAGGCAGAATGTGTAGGATACTCCGGGTTTACCCGTGAAGCACCAGAGTAATCCTAAGGAGAACCCAAAGGAGTGAGCGAACAAGCTTCCGGGGTCCGGAGTCTTACCTTTCAGGTGGTTTTCACCAGAGCCCCTGATGGTGGGGATGGACTGAGCGGCCCCTGAAGGCGTGGTCGTTCCCCGTTAAACTTGGATTCGCAGGGAGATGAAAGAATAGACCCCAACGGTGAACCCCAAAAGATGACAAGAACCAACAAATATCAGCGGGAGCAGAACCGGTAGGAAGAGACCCACCGGAGACAAACAAACGGCGAACACGGAAACGTAGCACGGAGGACTAAAGTCGATCACGGGACAAACTAGACAGACTGGGGCTTGCGCTCACACTAACACTCAGAGATATCTCCTAAGAGATACACACACAGGCACTCAGGTAAGTATAGGTACTACAGGTAAGGTAGGTACAAATGGGGATGAGAATCAGGGCTGGATACACAAGGTAACTAGGGCATAGGTAACTATAAGGCAGGTAAGTGGGTCAAACAACGGTCAATTCACTAGGCTAGAAGCACTAGGCACACAACTGTAACCATGCTGCCTGTCGGCTGGGGAATCCCCTGAGACGCGCCGCGGGAATAGAGGTAAGCAGGCAGACGGGGAGGGAGCCGACAGATACAGCTTGCCGTTAGACGGCAGCTGTAACACCATTTCACTTTTTAGAGGTCCTGTATTTTCTTTTTTGAGTGTTTTATTTTATTAATTAGATGACACATTATAATAGTTACTTTGATGATACATTTTGCGACATCCGGATGTTATGGTAGCATAGAATAGTGTTCATTTTAAAATGCCGTAAAAGGGAATTCTTTCCATTCTTCTGCAAATGGTAATGCAATATCTATTAATTCAATACACAAACACAGGTAGAAGGGTATCTGCAACAATATAAAGCAGTATTGTATCTATTCAATAAAATATTAAATGGAACTGGAAAACTTGCTTCTAAATCTTGAGCAAGTTCCAGTGGGTGCTGCTGAAGTGGTTCAAACACATAATACAAATTACGCTGATAAAGAGACCCTGGGCCCCATAACAGAAAAAGTTACCAAGAAATTATGATGTTAAAAAATTCATAAGCGAAAATATGTAAAAAAGTGACATAGACAAACAATAAACACATATTACAAATACATAAATCCTTATGTTAGCATAGAATAGTGTTAATTTTAAAATGACAAAAAAAGTGAATTCTTTCCATTCTTCTACAAATGGTAGTGCAATATCTATTAATATTACCTAAAAAGTTATCCATCTCTATGCCACTTTATACAGATTTTAATATGCTGTTAAACAGTGAGGAATATTGCTCATTTGTGTCTATCTTTTGTTTGGGAAAAATAAACAATATATAGAACTGTCAGTTGCAATAACAGAAAACCAATGTTCAGTGAATAACAAATTCCCAAATTGCATAACAGCTAGGAAAGTTCTAGCACTAGAACTAGTTCTAAAACTAGCAGTTTCCAGTTTTTAATTAGTTTAAACTATAAATATATGCCCTGGGATTACATTGGTAATATCATCATCAAAATGATGCTGCATGGTGATATCAAAATAAATTTGCTGTCTAGAGGGGACATTATTGTTAAATTTAAAGCCGTATTAGGGTAATTAAATAAAAGTATTAATTGTAGCTGAACTTAATATGCTTTGTGAAATGCTTAATGGATTTTAAAGTTTGACCTTTATTATTATAGCCCTCATGTCATAGTCTATTTTTGGTTTGGTTCCATATTTAGATTGAAATACTGAAACACCTAGTCCAGTGTTGGCTAACCTGTGGCACTCCAGGTGTTGTGAAACTACGACTCCCATCATGCCTTAACTGCAAAAGCATAGCAGATACCTGACAAAGCATGCTGGGAATCGTAGTTTCACAACAGCTTGAGTGCCACAAGTTAGCTAACACTGACCTAGTCCATACTAATAAAATAAGTAGCTAAACATCTAGGTGGGCTTCAATCCAATTTCATCTAGTAATTCAGGATTTGATGCAGAACTGAACACAAAATTGAACACTCCTGTGAACCGTCCATTTGTATGCACAGACTGGGTCACATAAGCAAAAGGCAGACACCAATATAATTGCAAATTTGAATCCCTATGCAGGATGGAAGGTGGCATACAGGTCCGGATTCACAGTTATGTAGTTTTCGTCTTACATACGTTGTTTTCAGAATGGAGCCACTACGCATGCGTAGTAGCTTATTTACACTATCTACATACCATTTCTGTACGTAGATTGCGTAAGCGCGGTCTAAAGACAAAAACTATGTAACTGTGAATCCGGAGCACATACGCAAAGCTAACTGCAGCTATGTGACCAGATATGTTCCCTTTCCCCAGTGATGTTAATTCAAATATAGTCATCAATAAAATTAGGAGCTGCCCCTTCTTTTCTGGCTCCTGGGTATATGAAGTCAGTAAATTGGACATGTAGTTAGTGAGTGGCATTGAAAAAGACTTGTTTAAAGTTGAAATGCGTTAGTGGTAGTGATGTGCCTGCGATGGCAAGCTGAATTGACATCTCCAGGAACGGCGGTAAGGAACCGGGCCTGGTTTTGGTACTAAGTACTGATTTTAGCCTGCCATATACTAGTGCTTGCTTGCCCAGCGGACCTAGCTGAGCCTCACATAAAATAAATGTTTGAGCAGAGTGTCAAGTTTGTATTTATAGAGGATTCCCTTAAAGGCCTTGTTTTATGAAGTGAATAAGAGGCCTTTATGCGAGTGTTCTGAATAGTGTGGAAGTGTTCCCTTGAAAGGGAGTATTACACTATGTTTTTTGTGTCCTTTTTAATGTTAAAAAACTGAAATATTGGAAAAAAGTAGTGGAGAAGAAGTTTGAAAGAAAGAGAAACCTTTTGATGTTTACTAATAAAGAGGAAATATATGTGGGTGCAATATTTCCCTTATATTTTCTTCTGGTTTTAACATATTGCACTATTTTGTTCTTGCAATCTGTTTCCCTATATGTACTCTTTGAGTGGAAGATTCTTGTTGTACTAAGCTGAAGCTGGAAATTGAACACTGATTAAAGTGAACTTAGAAGTGTTAAAACAAAACGAAGCAACCAATCAGATTTTAGCTGCCATTCTCTAGTATGTAAAAAGAAAGTGAGAGCTAGCATATGATTGGTTGCTATAGGCAACATCTCCATTTTTCCAAACCTGCAGCTTAGTAAATCTGGCCCCCAGACTGTTTCTAAGTACTTATTCTAGTTTATACATTTATCCACTTATCTTGTACATTTTATCTCCATATTCTAAATGTATACACAGTGGGTTTAAGGTATGGAATAATTGGAAATGTAGGTAGTGAGTGGCGTAGAGACGCCTGATAGTGTAAACGTTAATCCAGAGGTGTGCAGAGTTGTTGCAATGAACGACTAGGCCAATGATGCTAATTTGAGATGACTTTTTATTGCTAGAATAATAATAGGTGTAAACTGAAGGAAGAAAAGATAGAAAAAGAAAATCAAAACAGATCTTGGTGTAGTATTCAAGATACATCACCCCATATGTGCAATAAAAGGATTTTGAATGAGGTTTTACCTGTAATCTGAACTAAAGGCAATGGATAAAAATAGAGATGAGGTTATAAGGGTACCATATGTTGCTATATCACAAGCTCATATCGTGTCCCTCAATCTGTGGTGCCCCAACAGGAAATTAGAACATTTCACAAACTATAGTGCAGTATTTTAACAAATAAATATTTACTAAGCAAATTCTAAAATACATGCACACCAAAAGCAATAAAACAATAGACATAAAATAGTGAGATGAGCTCAGCTGGATGTCCGTGCTGGATCCTGGTGTTCGCAGCTCTGAAGGTGAACTTGTGCACCTGTTCCCAGCGAATGATCCTCTGGGTACAGGTTATTCCTTCTTTTGCTACATTCTCTCCATTGCCAACATACTGTACAACATCCAGCATGTTTCATCTAGGCATATAACCCTCTTATGAATTCCTTTTTTTTATATTTTGTAACATGCATAATCAGCATTCTCATACCTTTGTATTGAATTTCACAGCTAAATGTGCCCAAGGTTCCAATATAGGTAGCAACCCTCTAGGCTCAGACATACTTTGTGGCCGGTACAGTGCAAGCGTTTCGGCATAAACTGTGCATATGTACTGAGTCTGGCAGAACACTTTTACTGTACACTGGCTTTCCCTCCCAGTCTAAATTTTTTATATATTGAGTTATAATATAAATTCCTTGTCCTAATTATTAATGACTCTCTCGTATGATACAGTAAATCAGCTCAATAATCAGCTCGCAATAATATCTAGTGGTGTTTCACCAAGTAATACTGACTCGGTAAGCGGGGTAAGCGAGGAAGGGGGGCTCCATGCCAGAGAGGCGCTCCCCTCCGTCTGCTATCCCCCCCGCTGCCATAGGTGTTGGATGCGATGGAGACCGGCAGGAAGCTCATACAAGAGTTTCCTGCATGAGTTGCTGCGGCAGTTACATAGAGCGGCTGATGTCAGCTGCTCTGTGTAACTGCCTTAGGCACTCATAAAGGAACTTCCTGTACGAGCTGTCCGCCAGGGGAGGAGCGCGCCGGTAAGGAAGACTCCAGGTAAGTATAAAAACATTTTGGGGGCTTTTAACACATTATGGGAATACTAGAATGGGGGAAGGGGGCTGGAGGCACATTATAGGAGTACTGGAGGGGGCTGGAGGCACATTATAGGAGTACTGGAGGCACATTATAGGAGTACTGGAGGGGGCTGGAGGCACATTATAGGAGTACTGGGTGGTAGTTGGAGCAACATGATA
>WWET01004747.1:82954-108219 GCA_011038615.1 Limnodynastes dumerilii | reverse complement strand
GGGGACAGGACACATGATGGGGGAGTTCCCATTGAAATACTGGTAAATTTGTTGATTTAACTTTACTTCATTTTAAATATTGTATTTGTTCCTGTTTTGTTTCTTCACTTCAAAATAATATATATGCAGTGTGCATAGGAATTTGTTCGTAGTTTTTGTTTTTACTATAGTCTGGCCCTCCAACGGTCTGAGGGACAGTGAACTGGCCCCCTGTTTAAAAAGTTTGAGGACCCCTGTCCTAATCAATCATGATGCTTTAAACTAATTTCATCCTATAATGGCAAAACAAATATTGCATAGTCATATTTCCAATTTTTTTTTATACAATATAAATATTGAAATACCTTAAAAAAAATGTAATTAAATAAATTAATAATAATCCAGAAGAAATAACAATCTGTCTAATAAAATAGACCTGCTTATTCTAAACAAAACTACTATTTATGTATTTATTTATTATGTCCAGATTAGTTCTGAAATTTTATTTGCACTCTGGCATCACCTTTAGGGGATTACTGTAAGACAAAATACAAGATTTAGTTATCAGCATATCAACATAATATCAAACATCATCATCATGGTGTGACTTTGGAATTAAATAAGTATGCATACACTTGTAATATGATATAAGAATTCATAAAATACTTGGCTACATTATATTTCTAATAATTATATTCTGAACAGGATGCTTTGTTTTAAAAAAAAAAACGTGCTTGTCTTCAAGCTGGTTGTAATTTGAGTACACAAAGAATTTAGGGGGATGGGTTGTACCATTTTTTTTTTCTCCTATTCACTGACCATGTCCTCTATAATCCCCCTTACATACTTTTAACATGTGACACAAGGACTAGCCATTTTTAGGTGTGGCTCTTAATTAACTTTAATATTTATTTATTATAAATCCTAAACAGTGTCTGATTCTCTAAATTTCTTTTTAAATGAACAATCAATACTCTATACTTACTCTATACTGTTCTTTCCTTAACATCAGCAATAATAATTATCTTCCTTAAACAAAATTCTTACCCTCCATTCTGAGGTTGCAAAAACAAACCTTTTGATCTTGTTCCCTTTTTTTTTCTTCATTCACACACTTTAAATACTTACTTTGCTGCAAACATTTGTTTAAATGGAAAAAAAGTTAGTATTAGTAATTATTAGTTTGATTATTATACACAAATAACAAATTATTCACAAGCATTTCAGCAGTACAAAATAAAAACCTTTTAAACTAAACTATTATTCCAAGCGCTATTCAATTATTGTTTTCACAATTTCACTTAAAGTCACTGGTTCTGTTTGTTTTTTTTCTTCTACCACAAGCTTTGAAATGGCAGGAGATCTTTCCTGCTGGGGTTTTACCTAAGTGACAAACTGCATGTTTCAGAATCACCCAAAATCAGGTTTAGGTAACTGTAAAACATTCATTTTAAGTTCTTAATGGATTGAAGTTTTCTGCTTCAGCCTTTCACAATTTCAAACAATATTTCACAATTCTGCTTTCTTGTTTTTTTTCAATATCCGTTTGCACATTATTGCCCAACATTTTTTTTTTTTTTAATCAAAGAATCCTGCAGTTGAAAACTGCTTTTCCTAGTTAGTAATTTTCATTCAATCACACACATATCACACAGCCTCATACTGAGTAGTTTCGTCTTCTGAAACTGAACTCTCTGTCTAAACTTGGTGAATTTCTATTACCCATATTTCTCTGAAGATTCAACCCTCGCAGTATGTGAAACTTCTATATATATCTCTAATTCTCTTTATTGGAACATAATCCACGCAGTTCATTAAGTCCACTATTTAACTATGCTGATGCCCGCAGGCTCACCACTCTGAAATTCTACCAAAGCACCACGTCTGGTAAGACAGCCTATAAATCTCTTCACTATTTATCAATAGACTACGTAGTTTTTATATTCTTATTATCACATCACTTATACACACATTCATTCTTGTAAGCAGTTTATCAATAGCAGCTTCCTTGAATCAGGCAAATATAATTTAATCGCCTGTACACCAATAACGGAAATATATATATATATATAAACATTGTTTAGCAATATGGCTGGAAGAAATATGCAAAACTTTTAAACTCAAATTTTTTTTTAAACAATGAAACAGTAACTCTAAACAACTAAATTTAAGTTCTTATATCTGCAACACAGATTTATATGGAAAACAACACCGTTTGCAATACAAGGTATACATTTTGTAAAAGAGAAGCATGTCATACCTTACCTTCTTTCACAAAACTTAGCATTGCAACCATATAGCCTCCAAGTTCTCCACAAACTCTGTATTAAAGAGATCTCAGCAGTGCCTCCACTTGAGGAATCAAAAATACTTTAAGTATATATAAAAAAGGTTTATTTACAAGAACAAATGAAAGCGCTGTGACACATTATCACCAAATTTCAAAAATGAAATTCTGCCCTTTAGAGGCGGAACTTTTACATTTATAGCAATACAAAATAGGCTTACTTTCAATCCACAGGTCATATAATAATTGGTTGAGTCTGTAAAATAGGCGTTTCACAGTCCTTGAGTTTCCCAAATGTTAAATGGAGAAATTCCAAAATCCCTTTTAGCTATGGAAGGGGGAGGGTTGAAACAGTTTTGGAATTTCTCTTTGTCCATGAGAGTCGGTAGTCTTGAAACTGTTACTTTGGAATTTGTTCCTTGGAATTCCTCTTTGTCCCTGCTGGCCATTTCTTGAAAGTGTCCATTTAATCTTTTTGAAATGTTCTTTTTGTTACACAACTAATTAACTAAAATAAGCATCTATATCTAAACAATTATATAAAAATACATAATATTTATATATGTAATGTTACAATATTGACTTCATCCAAATTACATTTTAACAGTACACAATAACGCCAATTTGTTTTTGTCATGTATTTATTTTTTGGCATATTCAACTTACTGAGTTTATCTTGTATTTTAGGGCATTTGGTGACGTGTTTACCTGGGAATTGATATTTCCTAGGACTTTGGCACATCTGGTTCTTGCATGACCAACGAAATCACTTTGTGGTATTTGGACTTCAGAAATGTTTGGGAACAAACTTCATGCTGGCTATTAGTTTAGAATTGCTTTAGTCTAAGCTTCACACTCTGTCTTGTTTTCTTATACTATTCATATTTTTAGTACCTTATTTGAAAAATAGTTTACCAGCACAACCTCTCCTCTGTCACTAATATTTTATTAGGCTTATTAGGCCTGATCCAGAGTAGCGTAGCTCTGGTGCACTCCCCCTGTGTGAGCGTAGTTACACACAGTTACACTGGCTGAAGGCTACCCTAACTTCAGCCGGCGTAACTGTGTGTAACTACGCTCATATAGGAGTGTAAAGTGCCTAACCCAGCTCTCCCTTCCTAATTACCCTCCCTCCCCCCACCCAGCTGCCCACCCCTTTAGTCCGTAACTACACTGTAGTTACGGACGCTAGATCCATGGCTCACAGAGCCATGGATTACGCCCCCTAGTCTGTAATTATGCTGTAGTTACGGACGCCAGATCCATGGCTACCCGAGAAATGCCGTTCTTACGCAGCCGCCCGCCGTATTTACGGCGTTACTCTGGATCAGGTCCATTGACTCTGGATTAACAAGCGCAGGCTCACAGGATGAGGAATGAGGGAACAACAAAATTTGTATTGTGTACGATTTTCCGACTGAACTTTTTGGGTTCCCTTTATAACCAGCACTAACACTTTACAAACCTAGTCGTGGTAGCAGAAATTTGGGGAAATAGTTCTGTGGAGTCCATCAATTTTCTTTCTACCAACATTAGTCTTTACCATGGAGGTTGACACTGATGGTGCTGCCGGAAGTATGTGTGGGGTGTGGGAGACTTATTTTGCTGGTGGGGGTAAAAAGGAGTTACCCTAACTCCTCTAGGTCAATAGGAAATATGAAAAAGGAAAAAGATTACCCCGTGCTGAAAAAGGGCACGTGTACTGATAGGTGCTGGAAGTATGTAAAAGAACACCTACAGATGTGCAAATCCCTCACACAAACGAAAGCAACTAAATACCAACATGCATAAATAAGTGAATGGACACAATAAGACAAGTGTCTATATAACTAATTTAGTCACAGTATGCAGTACACAGGGTGGTTAGTACAGCAAAGACATAAAACAATTGTTGGTAACTTGATAGATTGGATCCTGAGTAGGCAAAATCACAGTCTAATGACTCCTTCAATTAATTCTCTGATCAGTAAAATAATAGACAGAAGTGATACCTTAGAGCTGATAGCAGTGTTCTGCCTTTGTAGCTCATGTGGTTAGTCAATTGGTGGGGCTGCAGCTGTGTTCCTCTGTAGCTGACTCCTTCCTGCTAGTGTGCTGTGTGGAGACTGACTTCAGAAGAGCTGCTGTGGCTGTAATGCTGTCCTAAGGTGAGACAGACGTTTGTTCTCCGTTGTAAACGGTGTGCTGACAGACTGGCTTGCTAATGATATGGTCCAGGGGCTGCAGCTTGATGAGGACGTTGCTTGTAAATACCTTCTGTGCGTCCGGCGTTCTTGATGAGTCAGCCAGAGGTCTGAGGTCTGCAGGCACGTGTTCAGTGGGCAACCTTGAACGCTGTAGTCAAGGTAACGGTGACGCTGTGTGAGCATATGGACGTCTGAGAGCTCTCCTATCGACTAGTTTCACCCCTCTGCGTGGGGACTTCTTCAGGAAGACGTCCAGAGTGATTGATAGTGCCTGCGTGGGTCATATTTTGTACCATTTGTATGTTTTATGTTGTTTCACATTATTATTAAAGATTTTTTCACCTTATAGCTGTTATAGTCCCCCCTCTATCCTTTGTCCTTCTGTCACCACCCCCTTTTTCCCCCTCTCAGTGCAGTACACATTGGGTTAATTATCTGCTCTTACTAGTGCAGTACACACTGGGTTAATTATCTGCACTGACTACTTTTGATTGACAATACTTAACACACCCCCATGGGCTGGACCACCCCCCTTCTGTGCACCATAAAGATGACACACAGGCACTATCAATCACTCTGGACGTTTTCCTGAAGAAGCCCCCATGCAGAGGGGTGAAACTAGTCGATAGGAGAGCTCTCAGACGTCCATATGCTCACACAGCGTCACCGTTACCTTGACTACAGCGTTCAAGGTTGCCCACTGAACACGTGCCCTCAGACCTCTGGCTGACTCATCAAGAACGCCGGACGCACAGAAGGTATTTACAAGCAACGTCCTCATCAAGCTTCAGCCCCTGGACAATATCATTAGCAAGCCAGTCTGTCAGCACACCATTTACAACGGAGAACAAACGTCTGTCTCACCTTAGGACAGCATTACAGCCACAGCAGCTCTTCTGAAGTCAGTCTCCACACAGCACACTAGCAGGAAGGAGTTAGCTACAGAGGAACACAGCTGCAGCCCCACCAATTGACTAACCACATGAGCTACAAAGGCAGAACACTGCTATCAGCTCTAAGGTATCACTTCTGTCTATTATTGAGTACAATTGAGAATTAATTGAAGGAGTCATTAGACTGTGATTTTGCCTACTCAGGATCCAATCTATCAAGTTACCAACAATTGTTTTATGTCTTTGCTGTACTAACCACCCTGTGTACTGCATACTGTGACTAAATTAGTTATATAGACACTTGTCTTATTGTGTCCATTCACTTATTTATGCATGTTGGTATTTAGTTGCTTTCGTTTGTGTGAGGGATTTGCACATTTGTAGGTGTTCTTTTACATACTTGCAGCACCTATCAGTATACGTGCCCTCTTTCAGCACAAGGGAAATCTTTTTCCTTTTTCATATTAGTCTTTACCAGCCTGAGTTAATGTACCATAGAGCACTTGCAGTGTGAAGTCTTCCCACAATGTTTTTTTTTTAGTTGCAGGACAGGTGGTACCAGGACTAGTTCACCAATGTGGTCCTGGCACACAAAGCACTGTGAAGACTCCTCTCCTAGGTACAACCAGCCCTTGTGACCATAGCAATAAAACTCCTACAGCAACCCATGGGTAGTTCTTTTCAGGGTAATAATAAAAAATAGATTTAGATGCTAGCATGGCTGGTGGTCACCATGCGAGGAACTAAAAGTACCGAAATACCTCTGCTTCTGTGCCTGCCCACGCTTGCAGTCCAACAAAAAAAAAGGAAAGAAAATAGACACTGTGTGTGCCCAGCTTTACTATTTGCTGATATTTATCATAACACACCACAAGGTGGGATAGATTATGCTGTATGCACTAAACATCCTACTAAACTGGCTCTTCGTGTTTTGGTACCATATTAGCAATACATGCCAGTAACTCAGCAGATGACGTATAACAATAAATACTGCATGTTGGACAATGGTCAGGAAAAGTCAAAGGTTAAAACTAGTTTGTCAGTTCAATGCACATTTAGAAATCGTAATATGTATCCAGGGACTGCAAAGCTTATATTTTGGCAGAAAAACATAAAAGAAACATATTCTTTCACATCCATACAGCACTGTGTCTAGGAGAAAGGTGTTTCACCAATTAGCCTGCAGACTGTGACTGACAGCATGATTTTAAGAAAACAAACGTGGGTTAGTTGAATAATGCGCTGGGTAGGTACAAATTCATTTTCCTATTTTTTGGGCAGAGCCATATTTAATATATGCAGTCTATTTTTCAGGAATTGTATGTTAAATAGTGTCCCAACTCTTCCACTATGTGTTTTCTCTGCAGTTGTAATATGTAGGCTCTTTTGATTGTCTTAACGTGGACCTTTAGCCTGTAGTCCATTATATTTTCCTGCATAAATATCCCTTTTCTGTTAAGAAGTGATACAAGGAGGAAACAATAAAGCATTGGCGCCCCATAGAAATCCTGGGTGCAAAGAGTTTTATTCAAAAACTGCATACATACCTATGCAATTATCATACCAATCATACAATTCCAGGCTGTTTAGAAAATGACTCTGCAAGCATGAAACTTAAACTACATTCATTTAAATAGATATGAATAAACAACAGAAAGAAAGGATGAAATACTTAATCATGTTAAATAGTGAATAATGAGAACAATAGAATATTAAAAATATATGACCAGATTCTTCAAATATTAATATATCTATATGATATGCTATGCATTTATAATGCTGTTGCATGTAAACACTTACTGGAAATATAATATGGAGAGAATTCGATAAATGTATGCGCAAATGATTTAATTAAGATACATTACCAAAATTCTGTACTATATTTCTATAAAGTGTTTATATTGAATAACATTATAAACTCTGATAAACTTTGAGCTTTGTGGTTATATATTAGTTAATACATAGACAAAATATGTCTACAGTATATAATCTGCCAGAGAACTTTATTATATATACAGATACACACACACACACACACACACAATATAAATCTGTATAAACAGAATAATAAGAATATTGTTTCTTCCCTGGTAGAATGTGGAATTTATACAAGATAGACATAGTCGCCCTGATTTGCAGTTAAGAAGCTGCTATTATTTCTGTGTGAATTTTTAGGAACGATTAAAGCATTACCTTTATTTACACAATCTATGTAAGTTTTAAGAACGGGAATCCCTTAAGAGCAATTTTCAAAGCAGTTCATAATGAGAAGGGCCATGCCAGGCCAAGTAAAGAAGGAAGATAACAAAAATGGGTGGGGGAGGCATTTAAATAGGGAAAAAAGGGCGCGGTTTGCCAAGTATGTTTGTTGTTTAGCAACTTCAGATACATACCCATGGGGACATAAGACTGCCTTTGGTATTTTTAAGTCTGGTAAGAACAAAAATGAGGGCATGTCAAGGGCGTTGCGATGCATATAATCACAAACACATTCGTTCTTATCTCTCTTCTTAACTATGAATCAAGTCCTGTATCCGTTTCTCCTAACCTGAGTTTCAGACTTTTAGCTTAGAGTCTTCTCTCTAGCTTGAGCTCCAAAATAGAGATTAAGGGGTAGATCCAGAACTCCGCTTTTAATCCGTTTCCTAGTGTAGCGTACCTTCTAAGCACTTCCCTAGGCATTCCCCTTGCATGTACGTACTTTGGCTGCTTTACACGTTCCAAACCCTACCTTAACTTTTAGCAGCCTAATCGCTCATGTCCGCACACTTACGTATAGCCTGCGCAAAGTCACGCCGCTAAGCACGCCCATACTGTACGATTTAAATGAAAGCCCCCGCCTACATTGCATAATTTCATTGTACTTACGGCTATCGTAATATTGGCATGCCCCATCGAACGTTTTTACGCTACTGTTACGTGAAAGGCCCTTACACTCACAGTTATTTTGAATTACATTGCGTAACATCTGCTGCGCGCATGCTTAATACATACAAAAAAGCGTTTTTAAGTCTCCGTCAGGCGGATTGGCATGGTAAGATATTACAGCCTTGTTCTCTGATTGTATTACTAGAGGCCTACCCTGCAACAATCCCTTGAAATGTAAATATGCCTGTCTCACAGCTCTCATTTCCATGATGTTGGAATGAATGTAGTCCCCATTCGTCTTGTGCCACCCAATACTACTTGCATCCATTGTGAGAACTGTAGGGTTTTTTGTCTTAAAGGGCCTCCCTCTGTTTAAATTCTCTAGTGTCACTGGTTGGTCCAGACAAAATGAGTTCTGTCTCACTGATCCAGGAAACAGAATTGCAGTCCCATTTCCGTTGTGACCCATTCTACTGTCTCTATGGTGGCACTTTCATACAATGATATCCGGAGCTTTCATCTTATTTACATCACTTCCAGCAGTAGGTTGTCTCTTCTTTCCTGGAGATTAAACTGACTTTTTGAGCAATTCACTATACAACCATGCTATTCCATTATCTGTAAAACTCTGGATGTTTTCTGTCGCTTCTTGGCTTGAAGATGACCCTATTAAAATTGTCTAGTTATGGTCAAATGTAGATTTGCCTTAATGCCTTAAGAACATTTGTAGAAGCCCTGGGTGAAGTTTCCGGGCCAAAGGGCAGGGCTGCAAGCTTCAGTGTCGGACAAAGATTGGTGTATGAAGGTAGGCATCCTACAAGTCCACCAACAACGAGACACAACAAGAAAGATACCTCCTTCTAGGTCTGATAGAATGTTTTTGACATACTTTATCTTGAATGGTCTTGTTGTCAGGTATTTATTCAGCTGTCTGAGATCCAGTATGGTTCTAAAGTTCTCCTGGCTCTACAATAACTACAAAGCCACAATTTCTTCCCTTGTATCTGGTATTGGAGAAACTTTGAAGAAGTCTTAAGGTCACACCCATAGAAATTTGGGCCTGTAGCCCTCCTGGATTATGTTCAGGATCCACATATCTGTGATTTATAGGGTCCACAGATATAGAAACTGCTTCAGTCTGCCTCCTACCATAAAGTCCACGATTAGGTGGGTCATTTGTCCTGGTGTAATTAGGAAAACTGGGGAGTATCTTTCCATCTTGGCTATTTGAAAGTGTTAATTATTTATGGATGTGCCAGACCTGTCAGGGCTGTACAATCTTGCCTTTCTAAAGGTCTGCCTAAGGGAATCTGCCAAAATAACAACTTCTCCCTGGTCTTTCTTGCAACAGCCAGCTAGACTTGCCATCCAATGGTCTGGAAATTATTTAATTTAGCTTTTTGCCAAATTAGTACTCTCTAGCGAATGGCAACATTTCCAGCCTATTTTATGGCTAAATGTCAGCTAGCCATGTCTTTAATCATAAAGCTCTATTTATGACTATAGTGATGGCCATAGATCTTGCAGTTACCTTGATCAAATCCATAGAAGCTTTATGAATTAAGTTGATGTCAAGATGCACTTGCACAGCTTTAAGAAAATTTCTGCAATTAATACCATCCACAATATTTTTTCTAGATTATTGCACCATTTTCTAAGAACACTTTATGCAAACTGTTCTTGAGATTTACTCCCATTTTTCATTTCATACTTCCCTGAAGGCATTAACGTCTCCCATTTGTAAAGTGATATTTTTTTTAAATCCTGCATCTGGCCGCATCCATTTTAGGTGGCTCGTTCCACCTCAACTTCTCTTGCACTCCTGTGTGCTGAATTGATTTCCGTGGCCAGGACCCCACTTTAAGTATTCCTCACGCATCTGTGTGTGTGCGATACTGAATTGTTTAGCCAAGATCTTACGGTTTTATTTGAGTACCTAAAGCCATCCGTCATGCATACGAGCTATATCTGTTGTATAAGGAGACTGATTAAATAACTCACTTTTATTTATTGGTATTACAAATGTAAAGCTTGTCCCCTTCAATACACTCCCCATTTTCACTAATACATCGCTGTAGTCTTGTTTTTCCACTCACAAGGTGCTAAATCGGGCAAATATGCAGGATGTTCAAGTGTAGTGATTGTTGGTCAAAAACTGCTTCACAGAGTGCTGTGTGAGCAGGTGCATTGTCCTGGTGAAGAATGAAACCATTTTTCCACAGGTGTGGCCGTTTCTTTCTGACTCTTTCTCTCAGCTTTTCCAATACTTCCTTATAATAATGCTGGTTAACTGTTGTGCCTTCTGGAACCCATTCTGCGACATGTTCAAGGTCACCACGTATGTAGTTATAACCTTTTCTGACTGCTTTGTTTACTAGGTGGAATCAGTCTCATTATTTTATAGACATACCTCGTATTTCAGCAGTACCAATTTACAGCTAATAAGTCATCTGATTTTTTTAAATTCTAGATGTCTGCTATCCAGATATTTACACAGGCCATTTTCCTGATGTCTTAAAACAAAAAGATCTGAAATAAAAAATCTTCTCTAATGTCCATCATGTTTAACACACTTTAGATTAATTTTCATAAAGTATCTAAAACGTCCGGAAGAGTAAAGCAATTTTACATTTTAACAGAAGACAATCCAACAAGCCCAACTTCGAATACTACGGGTGCACTTCGGCAGCAACTATTCCTTAACTACATGAATTGACAACATCTGCCCCCCCCCCTTCCTTCCTATGAATAGGGTCAAGGTTGGAATAAAAGATGGTGGTGCCTCCCTCACTATGACCCCAAGATAACAGACCAGAGACCTTTGGATCTCTGGATCAGGGATGATGCAGCAGTAGATGCTAAATTATAATTTATTTATTTTTTTACCCTAAAATGCACCTATATTTTTATATTCTGTATTATTGTTAGATATCTGACTGATGATGCTGGTGTTAGGAACTTGATAAATTAACACTTTAAAACATTCTTGAAAAATAAGTCTCAAAATATTATTTTTTTAATTATTTGTTTATTTTCTTTAATATATCACCTACGTTATCTGCTTAGAAAGATTTAAAAAAAAAAAATTAAACAAAATCTGTTTCAAAATAAATAATCTAATTTAACAAGAAAACTAAAACTAACCCCTTTATTCATTGCTACGAAAGAATTTTGAGTAAAAAGTATTTTCAAAAGTTATGTAGGAAAAGCTATTGCTGTCTTCAACACCAGCTCCAAGCACAAGACATACTGCACCAAGAATACAAAAAATACAGTTAGAATAAGATGTTCCAAATTTTTGGGTCAAGGCATATATTGTTTGTTTTCAGTCCATCCAATGGATAGAATAGGATAATCTTTATTTAAAAAGGAATGTTTGTATATAGCCATGTTCCGCAGATACAAAGAAAAGTCTGAAAAAATGCGAGTTCACTTATGGCTAATAGGTGTATTTCTGGAAAAAGCTTGCAGAAATAAGTTATTATAAATTTCACTTACTGTATTGTAATTTTTCTTTTATGATTTATGAACCTTCCTTTTTAGTACACTAAATAAATTGTGAAATTTAATTGAGAAATGCAAATATATTTTTAAACATGGACACAGCAGGATGCAGTCGCTGCTGAGAAAATGCTGTTTCTGAAATAGATACAGATGAAAGCTAATTTTCTTCTGTCTCTATTTCGAAAATGGCACTAATTAGGAGATTAATGAATGGGTAAGTATACCGACTGGCCTACTTATCCATTCATTCATTTATTCAGAAACTGCTGCCGCAGACCTGCCAGACAGGTGAGTATTACAGCATGGGGTCTATGGGGAGTTTTAGGGTTAGGAGTTTATGGGGAGTCTTAGGGTTAGGCTGCAGAGAAGGGAGTATTAGGGTTAGGCTGTGGAGAAGGGAGTCTTAGGGTTAGGGGCAGGCTGTGGGCAAGGGAGGATTAGGGTAATGGAAGGGGAGGGTAAGGGTTGGGTTACATTAGTACTTACCATTTACCCCTTCATCTTCTTTCTTCGGTGGATAGTTGCAAGACAAAGGCAATCTATTTCCCAGCCAGTGCACAACTGGCTGGGAGAAAACGTCCCTTTTGAAAAAAGGCCGTTCTCAGCGACCCACACCCGAACACAGCTCAGCAATTGGTGCAACCTTCTTTCATCCCATCCCCTTAGCTATACTCCTTCTCATAAAGCATCAACTAATATCACTGTAATCGCATATGTTAAAATATTACTTTCAGTGCTGATATAAGGGAGAGAAATGGTAAATAGTATAGTGTGTGTTCCTGCCTATAAAAAATGCTTTCATTTCAAAATCATGTGCTGCAACTTTTTGCACACATAAGCAAAATAATCTTATATTTTAATAAACCTATATTTGCTACCATATGCTTCATTTCTTTATTTATTGGAATTTTGAAATCTTCTGATGCATATCTGCTGTTCTAACTTCTGCATATTAGAATGTAAATGACTGTAAATCCAAGATATATCATAATACCATAATGCATGTCCATCCTTGTGATTGGCACAGAACATTGGTATCATTAAACCATTATGAACCATTATAAATTAGAGCATTGAGTTGGGTTTGGCATAAGCTCCTGCACTTTTACTCAACATATGCCCTCACACATACATGAGCTGGAACAACTGTAAGACCATTTTTGGGTTTTTATCCTGTATATAACTCACCATCTATCTTATTTTTCATGGCTCCATATCAACACTTGTTAGTGCAGTCCTAAGTTACCTCAAAGTAACTAATTTCAACTCAAAGTAGTGAGTTGCCTGTTTCTATTGTCCATATTTTTTGCAATGCTGAAGTTCTAGCTCTTACTAATTACTATGGAAAATCCATGACTTAAGTGCACTTTTTAAAATGGGTGCCTTTGAACTGACCATACTAAGAAGGTTTTTTAACATACATTAGAGTTCTGTTTTTTTTTTTGTTTTTTTTTTTGTTTTAAGGTCCGCTAAATTATCACTGTAAAAAGTACACAGTGCTAATTGAGAGAGAAAGATTCAAGCACCATGCATCTGCTGTTCCCATTTACACCTCATATCAATGTTCAGCTTGGATTCTTTCCTCTTGTATTCTGCGAATGTGCACACATCCGTCCTACCCAATTGGGCCACATCCATACTTAAATAAAGTTACACTTCTGACAGCTTCTAAACGAGAGGCCAGGTTGTGAACTCACGTGGGTGTGATGTGGTATTACAATGTATAGTATAGGCCGGCTTATGTTGTGTATACCAATCAAAACTTCCATACTGCCACTACTTTCCATTTGCAGGAGAAAGAATATTATAATAGGCCCTGGCTAGTGAAAGTCCATTGGTGCTGGGGTAGTTGATAGTGAAAGGGTTGTATGGAGATTGTATCCCTGCAATTACGGATCCAAACACTAAAGAATTGGAACTGACGATCCAGTCCTGTGTATGTCCAGTCCCAGGCAACTTTAATTTTATTATTAGGTAATATATTTTCAGACTTGTGGTGAGTGGGAACAATTTTTTTGTGGGTTAAATGAAAGGCAAATGAGTATACAGCTAATATTTTGTCTTAAATATTTACAGCACTAATAAGGCCTGTATTATTCCATAAATTCAGAGGTGTTTATAAGAAAAAAAAAACCATACCATGTACGAATTTAAATATAGTATTGAAACACACACACATATATATATATATATATATATATATATATATATATATATATATATATTATGTTCTATTATCAATGCCCAACTAAAAACTAAATAATCAGATTTAGAACCAGATTTATTTAGCTGCGGGTTTGAAAAAATTGAGATGTTGCCCATAGCAACCAATCGGATTCTAGCTCTCACTTTCCTATTACATACTAGAGAATGTCATCTAGAATTGGTTGCTGGTTCCTTTTCGAATGTCCCTTTTTCCTATACTTACCTTGATCTATTTTTTTTTTTATGAATTGGTGAGCATGCCGTTTGGCATAATTCACCCATTCACTTTCGGAATGCGCGATATCCCTCTGCTGCTGCTGCTATCGCCAGACCTGGATCAGGTAAGTTAACTATCCCAGCGGGGTTAGGGTCAGGCTGCAGGGAAGGGAGGGTTAGGGTCAGGCTGCAATTAAGGGAGGGTTAGGGTAAGAATTAAGGAAAGGAGTGGGGGACAATTTTTTTTTTTTTTTTTTTTTTTTTTTTTTTTTTTTTACAAATATTTGGACCACGGAGCTTCCGGTGCTCTGTGGATTGATTGCATATGCCTTTGAGGCATATGCAATCGAAATCCCATCCAGTTTGCAACTGGCTAGGAGGAATCTGATTTTCCGCAAATCAGATTTTCTTTGCGGGGATCCACACCACACCCATTTAAATGCCTCTTTTCATCTACAAAGCGTATTTCTGGGTGTCGTATGGATGACGCCCTTTCGTTTGTATTTACGCGCGCATGCGCTGTACACATTAGCGATGTTACGACACCGGCTAGCGTAAAAACGCAAGCGTGCGTAGCTCAGGATCTGGCCCTATATTGGTTGAGTGTATTTTACAGAATAAAATACATATTCTTTTGCTAACCTACAAATCCATCAACAAGACTGCACCTACGTACATATCTTCACTTATCTCAAGATATCTTGCAGATTGTCATAGGAAGCACAGCTTTCCTCTAACTTAAACAAAAACTCTGATTCCCAGTTACAGAATTTCTTCTAGGCTACACCTTCCTCATCCATTAAAATTTTCCTCTTCTCTCCAAACCTTCAAGTGCTCCCTAAAACTCACCTCTTGACACTAGTTTACCAAATTCCTTATAAATGGGTGTGGGTCACCCTTTAGAACGGCCCTATTGCAATAGGGCCATTTCCTCCCAGCCAGTTTCCTCTGGCAGGGGAAGCAAATTTAAATTGTGAAAGCAAAATTTAAATTAGAATTGAGATGATCTAATTTATAAATTAAAGATAAAACTATGCATTATGTGAGTTGTATGTGCAAAACTTAAAGTATTTTCAGGTATGAAAAATAATTAAAATTAATTAGCATCCCTTAATTTGCAAAATGGTTTAGCCGAGCTGTACACTTGCACTTGTTTTGCCCTTCCTCCCAAACTCTGGATCAGCCCCATACATTATATGGACATAAGGATTTGGTAATTATTGAATTTTAGTGCTTCAATCAGACTTTTTGCCACAGGTGTATAAAATCAAGCACCTAGCCATGCAGTCTCCTTTTGCAAATATTTGTGATACAAAATGGATCATTCTGAAGAGCTCAGTGACTTCAATTGTGGTCCTGTGAAAGGATGCCACCTTTCCAATGAGATGGGAGTTGCACAATGAGTTTGTGAAACTTCATCCCTGCTGGCTATTACTCAATCAACTGTAAGTGATATTATTAGAAAGTGGAGGCATTTAGGAACAACAACTCCTCAGCCATAAAGTAGAAGATCATGTAAAATCACAGAGCAGGGGCTATTAGAGCACATGGTGCGCAAAGTTGCTGACTCCATAGCTTAAGTGTTCTGAACCTCCACTGGCATTAATAGAAGCACAAAAACTGTGTGGAGGGAGCTTAATGGAAGGGTTTACATGGCCGAGCAGCTGCATGCAAGCCTTACATTACCAAGTCCACTACAAATGACAATGGACTTTGGAGCAGTAGAAAGTTGTTCTATGGAGTGATGAATGACACTTCTCCAATTGACAGATGGGTGAGTCTAGATTTGGCAAATTCCAGGAGAACGTTAACTGCCTAGCTGCTTTTATGCCAACTTTGAAGCTTGATGGAGGAGGGATAATGGTATGGGGTGGTTTTCTAATGTTTGGCCTATACCCCTTAACTGACCTTCACGGCAATCTTAATGCTTTAGCATAGTAAGTCATTTTTGATAATTCTATGCCTCCAACTTTGTGGCAACTGTGCAGGGAAGGCCCTTTTTTATTCCATCATGACTGTGCCCCAGTGCACAAAGCAAGACATGGTTTGATGAGATTGGTGTGGAAAACTTGACTGGTCTGCCCAAAGCTCTGACTTCAACTCCTTCGAACTCATTTGGGTTTTACTGGAATGGAGATTGTGAGCCAGTCCCTGACCTTATAAATGCTCTACAGAATGAATAGGCACAAATTCCCAAAGAAACACTTTAAAATCTTGTGGAAAGCTTTCCAAGAAGAATGGCAGCTGTAACAGCTGCAAAAAGGAGACCAACTCCATATTAAAGTCCCCGTTGGTCAGGCTTCCGAATACTTTGTCCAAGACAGGACTCCTTCCCTCGAAGATGAACTTTGTCTTAAAAAGTCTATTTTACATTTTTTCGATATGTTTACCCGATATATTTGTATTACCTTTGTGTTGTTCACTATAAGTGCCGTATTGATTAATTTATATATTAATTTATATATTGTGAGTGTTGGCTAATATAACAGATATAAAAATGTAATTGAAATCAAATTCAGGAACTTAGGGTTGCCTACTTTCTATTTCTTCCTTCCGGGGGATCCCAAGAGAGAAGAAGCCAGTACGGGGGCAGGGCTTAATGGCACAATTTATGCAAATGGTGTCTTGAAACCTTCCCCATGTCAATCATCATTGCTATCCAGAGTGTTCCTCGGGTTGTGCAGGGTTGGATGATGAAAATTACAACTTAAGGGAGATTTGCCTGCTCTACTGGGATACCACTAGAAAGCACTAGAAATTAAGTATTAGACAAAGCAGCATTAAATGATAAAATGCAAATGACTAAATTTGACACTCCTAAACGTTTTTTGACCTGATATCGTTTTTTTCTGTTACTAGTGCTTATTTCCATATTTAGAAATGTAGTGTACGTCTTCATCAATATATGATTTAAAGGCATCTTTTGTTTTTTTTAAAGATTGTTTTTTTTGGTTTTTACAAGTAAGTAGACAACACAGTAGAGACATAAAGCAGCTGTTCACAGGCATACATTGGGCCTGATCCAGACCTACGCTGGTGTGCGTTTTTACGCCAGTCGTAAGCGTAAAAACAGCCATTTGTACTTACTGCGCATGCGCTGGGCAGATGTTACGCTCTGTGAATCAGCGTATGGGCCTTCAGCGTAACACCTTCAAACATACGCTGGAGGAGGCGCGCCTGCCATATGAAATCCGTAAATACGCACCGAGGGCAGGGTGAGGCATTTAAATGGTACAGTATGGGCGTGATAAGCGTCGTAACTACACAATGAGCTTACGGATGCCCGCGATTATCTCAGAAAAGTTAGGGTAAGTTTTGCTGAGTGTAAGAAGGCAAAAGGAAGTACGGCCGAGGAGAGTGCATCATAGGAACGCTGGCGTAAATACGCTATACACATGAACGTTTCATGAGCGTAGGTCTGGATCAGGCCCATTGTCGGTAAATAGTAAAACAGCAGAGTTGCTAAGTGTTGTGTGGTGCATAACAATAGATGTCAATAGAATAATAAGCATAACATTAGAAGCCATGATACAGTGTGTTACTTTGTTAGTGGGGTGGGAAGGCAGGGGTGGAGAGAAGGTGTGGAGTTGGGGGGTCAGTCAGACAAACAATTGGAACACTGTGATATTAGCCACTTCCAAGCAGAGTCGTAAGAAGTGAGAAGGAAATAATAGCTGATTAGGAAATAAGGCCTGCTAGTCCAGGAGTTGGGAGCTGCACCTGAGAGGAATGAAATGAATGGAATGAAAACCAGGGGGCCCAGACCTTCAGGAAGATGTGGGATCTATTATTCAAGTATGCAGATATTTTTTCCATGGAGGACAGGTGCCAAATTTTGCTTAGTAGTTGTGAGGAGGAGGGCGGGGAAGGGTCCTTCCACTGACTAGCTATGAGGTATCTAGCAGCATTTAAAATTTTTGTCCGTAGTCTGTCCGAGTCCGTGTCTAACCCCTCAAAGGGTGATCCCAGAAGGAAGGACCAAGGGCACTTATTAATAAAGGCATCTTTTTTGACACAAATGTGTTTAAAAACAATAGTGATAAAGCGCTATATCCAAATTTCCACAAATAGAACATTTTCTGCTTATAAAACAACCGCATTTTGTGCATGCGCACCTTATGGCCTTTTGTCTTTTTCGATGTGGATTTTACGATTTTACAGAGCAAGACTTCCGTAATGGAAGTTTTTTTTGGTGGCAGGCCTAGGTGGGATGCATACGTCAGGTATGCAAGGTGGAAAGGGGAGGTATGGTAATTGTACAATAAGAGCCTGGTTAAGCCCTTATGTACAATTCAGATTTTAAGGTAGGTCCTGTTATAGTCCTTTGTGTGCAGGGTGAGAAGCTGAGATCCCGAACCAGAGCTCTGACTGCAGTGGCAGCAGAATTCTGGATTCAATCCAAAGTGTAGTTTCTGAAATAACCCTAATTTTTGCCAACTAGGCTGTTCATGGCAGCAAATTAAAGGTCTGCATTATTTAACATAGAAACGTAGAAAGTGACGGCAAATAAGAGCCACATGGCCCATCCAGTCTGCCCAATTGTTTATTTAAAGCTATACTGAACCTTGACCCTATTTACCCTCGATTTAGTTTGAGATTTAGGATATCCTTATATTTATCCCAAGTATGTTTAAACTGTTCTACTGTGCTTGCCTCAACCACCTCAGATGGGAGGCTATTCCACTTATCTATCACCCTTTCAGTGAAGTAATTTTTCCGCACATTTCCTCTGAATCTACCACCCTCCAGTTTATATTCATGCCCTCGTGTTCTATTAAACCTCTTCCTTTGAAAAATTCCACCCTCCTCTAGCCGGTCACAACCCTTGATATATTTGAAAGCTGCTATCATATTCCCACTCTCCCTTCTCTGCTCCAAGCTATACACGTTTAGTTCCTGTAGCCTTTCTTGGTATGATTTGTGACACATGCCATAGACCATTTTAGTTGCTCCTCTTTGCAGTCTCTAATGTATTTATGTCTTTCTGGAGATATGGCCTCCAGAACTGAACACAGTATTCTAGGTGAGGTCGTACCAGTGATGTATTAAGGGGCATCACTACTTCTCTCTTTCTGCTACTAATTCCTCTCCCTATGTAACCAAGCATCTGACTTGCCTTTCTCATTGCTTTGTTACATTGCTTGGCTACCTCTAAGTCACTTGAAATAATGACTCTTAGATCCATTTCCACCTCAGTAGTTTCTAATGTGGTGCCATTAAAGATGTATTGAGCATTTGGGTTTATGTGCCCCAAGGGCATGATTTTGCATTTTTTGACATTAAACTTCACCTATAAAGATATTAAATAGCACTGGTCCAAGTACAGAACCCTGGGATACTCCACTGGTTACCTTCCCATCCCCAGAAGGTATACCATTTACTACAACCCTCTGTTGTCTATCCTGTAACCAAGATCATATCCATGCAACTATCTTTAAGTCCAATCCCAAAGTTTCCAGCTTATTTATTTGTGCTATGATCCTTGCCCTGTTATGTCTAAGGGTGGTTTTGTCTGACCCAACAGCAGTTTATGTTTGCAGACTGTAAAAAAAAAAAAAATGTATCAGATGAACAGTTATACAAGTTAATGGTTCATAGCATTTGGTTTTATAGTAGCTATAAGTAATATGGCCTATATTTGCCCTTTAAATAAATGATGGCTAAAGGATTGTGTAGGCAGCATGATTATGTGTTACAAATGGGTTACAAACTTAACATAAACTCGTTTACAAAAATGAATGATGTATATGGATGTTTAAATATCAATATCATGCTTCTATCTCTTAATCTGAGCCTTTTGTAGAGTTAGTGGGTATTTTTACTCTTAAACATAGATGTGTATAAGTATAATTTTCATGCGATGATGCAGTATGTAAAGTTTAGTCAAATGTTTCCAGCATCTGTAATGTGTCCATACATACTTGCATTAGGGTCAGGTAAAAACTGACCCTAATGCAGTAGCATACTTTCAAACGAACATTGCACATAAATTGCAAACACAAGTTGCAAATCCAACATTCCTGGACACACCATACTGCTATGTCATAGTCCTAGATTGTGTACAACTAAGCATTGCGTAAATTTGTGTCTGTCATGTCCATTGCAGGCTTATATCACTTAAAACTATTCGCATAAAATACTTTTGAACCATTTTTTTGTCGTATAGTACTGTATTAAAATTTTTATCTTGTTCCCATAACTTCTATTTGTTTTGTGCAGAAGCATGAACAAAACACAGACTTATATTATGTAAGGCTAGTTTGGAATGGCACTATGCATCCTATACAGTTTGTTAATGTCGGTGACTGGTGGGTCCATGGGTTCCACACACTTACTGTACATAATAGATTGTTTTTCTGTCCTCATTACAAAACAAAGTTAAACTAATTTGAGTGTCATGTGTTCTCCAAATCTATGATTTATCTCCGTGAACAGATTTCTACACAGTAGGAAGTACTATACTGTACTCTGTGATCTTTATTGGCTATTCAAAAAATGCATTACGGAAGGTTTAAGTTACTTTAGTGCCCAAAGTCCATGGCAGAACCTTAAAATTAACATAATGTAGAAAGGTTATCACACTATTGCTGTATCTAATTACTTAATATTTTATGTAGCACAAATGTATACTATAGTGTTGATCAAAACAATAATTATATTAGTGTGTAAATGTGTGTAATTTGATATGGCAAATAAAAAATGTCTATGCACAAGAGCTTAAACTATTGACAATGACAACTTACCTTATAGACACACTACATAGACACTATATAGACAATACTGACTTTAACACGATAAAAAATTCAGTTCTACTTTTTAGTCTTTTCCAATCTTACTATTACAAAGATGCATTGAAGCAGCATTAGGTGACTGCTGTGCAGAGGTGAAAAGGAAGAGAGGTGGGGGTCTAACTTTTAATAATAAATGTCTCACATTTTAAAAATTAACATTCAAACATTAGGCTGTATCCAGACTTAAGTAATGCTTGGAATTAGTTACTCCCGGGCTAAACCATGTTGATTGCAGGGGAGTCATATTTCATCTGTTGCAAACATTATTAGAGTTGAGAGGTGATGTTTCCTATCCCAAGTCTAAATAACAGTGTGATAGTAAAGCTGGTCAGTATCTGTGTGCAGTAAGCAATTCAAAGATATATCCTTGCATGCAAAGAATACAATTAACTTGACTCCCCCTGAAATCAAGTATAACTAATTTCAAGCACTTAAGTCTGGATCTAGCCTATTGTTTATAAGAGCAAAGTTCCAAACATGTCTTTTTTTATATTCATACCAAATCTTTGATTAAGTTATTTATTAAGTTTTTATTTTTAAGGAAACTTCTAGAGAATTAAACAACTAAAATATATAAGTGCATTTAAGAATGTAAAGGAAAAAATATATTTATGCAACAGCATTGAGCATTGCAGAGCTAGGCAGTCTTTTTTTATATTCATACCAAATCTTTGATTAAGTTATTTATTATGTTTTTATTTTTAAGGAAATATCAACTTCTAGAGAATGAAACAACTAAAATATATAATTGCATTTGAGAAGGTAAAGGAAAAAATATATTTATGCAACAGCATTGAGCATTGCAGAGCTAGGCAATCTTTGGCTGGTGCCCCGTGCAGAGAACGATATATAGTTCTTTATGTTTTTTTTGTTTTCTGCACATCACTTTATTTGTAATAGCAATAATTGTACAGTTGTGTGGCAACTTTTGTGTGCAACTTTTGTGTGAGAATATGCACTCTAAGCTTAGTGTGGCGACGAGGGGGTATCATTTAATTTCTTGCCTAGGACATCAAATTGTTCCAAAACGAAGAGTGGTTTGTAATGTGAATTACAATTAAAGTAATTGATACATGTTAAGCAAACAATGGTTAGTGGGTTAATAGTAGGTATCTGCCTTCTCTTATTGGGGTTGACCTGCACAAAAGATCATTATACCAGTTTTTGTTCATTTTTTTTTTTTTTTTAAAGCTTTTGCCATTTTATTTCTCTAAATAGGGTAACACAGTACAATAGTTCTGACCATAATATTTCTATGTTCTAGGTAATGTCTCAGCCTCTTCTATACAGGATGCTTCTTGGATGCCTAATTCACAGGAAAGCAGCACAGTGAGCACTTGAGTTTCATGAATACCTCCCTTGATTTACTTGGCCTATTTACTACATACATTTGAAATGATGAAAAAAGTTGACTTACCACTAAGTACCTTTGAATCCTTTTTCTCGGCCAATATGTTGGAATCCATGTTACTGCAAGATACCATTAAACTGTACAACAACAAATCTCAGATCTTATGGACTTTTAACAGCAACATGTGTCCTTGACACAACCTAAGAAAATGAAGAGGCAATAAAATACGTTTACAACTACCTGTGTAAATATTCTTAAATACTATGAAAAGGGAATGTGATTTCTTGGAATAGAGTAATGTTTGTGAATATAGTTTGAACTCCTTATTTTGTCACATTAAATAACCTTTCGATGGTACCAATATAGTTATATGGAATCTAGCCACATTAATACGGTTCGGCTGTTTTTAACATTTTCAATAAAGAAAAGATGTTCAGTAAAGATGATATGGAGGGAATAAAGAAAGGTGTTCTCAGTCCCAGGAAGCAGCCTCATTACCCACCCACATAACCAGTGGATAGATTTGGTAATAAAAGTATTGAAAGTGTTAAAGCAACCAGTGTTTTAGCAGCAATGCTCAGTCCAGAGGTAAATGTAAACGCTAATAACATGTTATTTAAATACTTCTAACAATTTGGAGGGTCTTGTCTGTAACCTACTAACATTGTGTAGTGACATCCTCTTCCTATGCAACCAAGCATCTGATTTGCCTTTCTCATTGCTTTGTTATTTTGCTTGACTTCCTTTAAGTGACATGAAATAATGACTCCTACATCTCTTTCCACCTCAGTAGTTTCTGATGTAGTGCCATTAATGATATATTGAGCTTTTTGGTATTTGTTACCCAAGTGCATGCTTTTGCAATTTTTGGCATTAAACTCCAGTTGCCACGCTCTTGACCATTCCTCCAGTCTACCTAGATTATCCCTCATTTTGTGTACCCCTCCTGGCATGTTTGCCCTGTTACATATCTTTGTGTCATCTGCAAAAAGGCATATTTTCCCATCGATACCACAGCCAATATCACCAAAAAGATATTAAATAGCACTGGTTCAAGTACAGAATCCTGGGATACTCCACTGGTTACCTTACATCCCGAGAAGGGATTCCATCTAATATTACCCTCTATCCTGTAACCAAGATCGTATCCATGCAACTATCTTTAAATCCAATCCCAAAGCTTGCAGATTATCTAACAGTCTGCAATGTGGCACAGTGTCAAAAGCCTTACTAAATCTAGATAAGTTTATGAAATAACTGATTGCTGCACCAGTTAATTCTTGAGGAGTGAATACCCCACTTTGGGGGGTGCTACTGTGCAGCCAAAATTCAATTGAACATAAAGCACAAAGTTGAACCCCATAGAAAGGGTTTCAGGGACTGCTCAATCACAGTGCACTGAATCTACTCCAATGTAACAACTACGTTTCCCAATAAATAGTAAACACTCATACAATGCAAAAAGTAGTATTTATTTATATGCTTATAATTAAAACTGCAAAATATCTGTATCCCCTAACGGCATGTCATAATAAATGCTCGAATGTTTGTTAGTTAAACATATATTGCTAGTGTTAGCCACATCAGAATACTTCTCAAAATAATAACAATAGAATAATGTAACCTATGTAGTAATTTGGTTTGAGAAGCAGTATCAGAAGCAAAAATAAGTAACATCAAGTACAAAAGGTATCCATGATCAATGTTGCAATTCATAAATAAGTAACATCCAGAGCAAATGTACATAGCTCAAATTATATAAGGCTACATACTTAAAGTGCTGGTTGTTTTGGATTACAGAACCGTTTTTCTATATACATATGTACATATATATAAAATTTTAACTACTGACTTAAACAGTATGTGACAGATTGCTGAACCTGAGTAACCCTGAGCATGTTATCATAATATGGACGAAGTGCTGTATATATCTTCACTTATTCCAGGTTCATATTTGAACATCCAAGCCATCCATGCCGGGAAGACTGCTTTGCTCCGAGATCCATCTGATTTGCAGAGAGGACACCATTTTTTATTTATTTGGTCAGTATTAATCGTTCATAATGCCCATGGGATATACCTCCCGTCACCTAGTGCCTGAATTTGTACTTTACTACTCTAAAGCTCGAGACTATATGTTTGGTTCTCCTAAAATTCACTACCACTTTCTCACATGGTTTATAATTCAATATCAAGCTGGTTTGCAAATGTTATGTATGTTCGAGGTTTCTGGTTTGCTTGTACCCCTTTTTTTCTATTTACTGGCTTCAAATTTGCACATGGCTCTTTTCGTAGTCCCCATGATGCATCCAGTCCCACCACTCTACTATACTTGATGACGAGAGTGCTCCCAATCCCTCATTACAATCCATTTGGTTAATTATGTTATTGCTTTACCTTTTTTGTACACTTATACACTCTACACTCTGTTCTCTTTCTCTTCCCTTCCCTGTCTCTGCCCTGGGTCTTCGCTGCCACTTCCCTTCCAGATCTACCAGACCCTAACACCCTCAAGGGGCTATTCAATACTCAGGGTCTCAGAAATTACTACGCTTTCTTCCGCACTCCCAACCCACATGGCTACTGCTAAAACCCATTTACAAATACTATGCCTTAATGTAAAGGGACTCAACTCTCCAGAAGAAAGGTCCCACCTTTACCTTTAAGATAGATATTGCGTTCCTACAAGAAACCCACTTCAGAAGGGGGTCTGCTCCCCGGCTTTCCCACCCAAGGTACCCCACCCCTATTTTTCTCAGAGTAAGGCCAGAGGGGTGGCCATCATTTTTTTCCAAGCACATCCCTCTATTAGACACAATTTTAGTTCCGCTAGGAGATGGACGGGGTCTTTTACTGAAAGGGAAGATATTTAATCAGAAGTACACTTTTGTTAATTTTTATTCCCCCAATCAGGACCAACCCAGATTCATTGCGAAGGTTCTGGAGCAGATTGACTTGCTACGTGAGGGAATCCTGCTGATTCCT